>JAGDQP010012063.1:20332-32990 GCA_022664845.1 Lepisma saccharinum
AAAACCAAATTAATACAAAAGCATATCGATAGGGCACTATACCCAAGAACAATTTGTATGCATTAGGGTTTCATTTCCTTCCTTATTTCGAGACGAAATGCGTGTTTTCATGCTATTGCATCGTTACCCCATAATGGTGCACATAGCCTTATCTCTCACAATAATACATTTACAGCAAAACAGATTTCAAGAATGTATGTCTCGTAAAATTCTAGCCCAGAATGACATATTACATGACCCCCTTCCCATTTTAGAAAATGAATCGAGATTCAATATGGCGGACTTCAAGATGGCGGCCATGATAAATATATACTCGAACAGATAGCGCGTTTCACCCGGTACCAATTACAGTGTATTTGACTTCCATTTCTTTCAGCAATTTAAAGGTATTATAAGGGTATTATAAGGGTATTTCCAGACTTTTTGATCACTTTCCACATACAGAACTTGACTTTTATACGCCGACCTGGTAGCCGTGTGGGCTAACCCAGCGACTCGAAAGTTCCGGGTTCGAATCCGGGCAGGGGCATGGATGTTTGTGATTGTGGATTTTAACTAGAACGTGACGGGTCGAAGTCGAAAGTTACTAGAATGGCCCATACAAAATAAAGTTTATCATCGATATCAAACACATTACCGCTCATAACGCTCTAGGACATCTGAAATGTCCTAAAACAGTTGAAAACTACTCCACAATGGGCGGATTTGAATCTTATTGAACTATTGTGACTGATTTTATGAACGCGTGTGCGTAAGCAGCAGTCAAACTCATACAACAGCAGTCACATTATATCCAAGAAGATCTCCAAATGCAGAGTTATATGCATAGGAAACTATCACTCATGCAATCTGTTAAATACTTATTTGATCAATGAAGATCGGCGTAAGGTAGTTACTGAAGCCAAGGGTTACTCCACTCGACATTAGGACTGTCATTTTGTTTGGTTGCACCATATTGTACGAATATCAGTGGTACATGAACAACAAGCTTTTTTTTTACACATTTTTATTTGTAATCTCAGTTCCGATCGTGCTACGGAATAGTTCTTTTTTTCTATCCGTCATGAGTTCTTGTTGAATACCACTGTACTTGAAAAAAGGTTTCTTTCCATATATTTTATTGGGTTTTATTCATGCTGTACGAATAAAAGTGAAACATACTGTATATGACTACCCGCACAATTTAAAATATCTTGCTCACACTCCAAAAGCACCGGTAAGAGGAAAGTTGACACGACAATTTTCTAACCACAGTTCGCATAAGTATCTGTTATCAACTAGTGAAGACACTAATATTATACGTCGCCATGTTGAGGCTTGGGTACGTGGACAGAGTCTGTTCGCCAGTCTATACAGTTGTAAAAGAATCTATCATGGTTTATTTGTTAAAATTATTATGTTGAAAATATGTGTGTGAATTTACTAGTCAAAATACGGGACGCGTAATTTTTACCTAAAATAGGGACATTCCTATTATACGGGACAGGTGGCAACCCTACTTTCGAGACCAAAGAGACCAATGTCTGACGTACGTTGCGTCATGTATCTTCCATTAATAGGAAAAATAAAATCTCTTGCACATTCCTTTCTTTAATAGAATATCAACTAACAAATATCTCGTCCTTCCCTTCCACCTTTTTTTTTTCATAAAGACTTGATATAATTTTCGAATCATATTCTGTATTGTTTACACTGCTTAAGACAACGAGTTGTGCCTGTAAACACGAATGTTTTGGTGATACTAGCGCCATAACAACAAATGCAATCCCAACTAAAATAAGCTTTATACTCTACTCCTGTCTTGTAACAAAACAAATAAGGTAAACGCACCAGTAATGTACACTGCACCAGTAATGGACAAAAGTTCTAAAATAAGTTTTTATTAAGGGGGAATCATTTCACCTACGTGGGAAAATTTAATATAGTATGTTCTGATGCCACTGAATATTATTCGCTTGCCATTGGTTTCATCTGGTATTTCTTACATAATGTTGAAGTTAGTTCCATGGTCCCACCTAATCTTCCATGCATTCTGTTAAGCCAGTGTTTAAAGTAAGAGCTTTCGTTGTTTATTCATGAAATACTTTTGTTGTTCTGCACTATTATGTATCACGAAATGCCTTTGTTTCAATCATATAAATGGCCGAAACAACTATGACTTAGATCTTTTATGCAAAGTAGTGGTGTCCATTGCCGGTAGCAAAGCAAGATTTTGCCCAGTTTTGGACACTCACTATTCATTACCGCGTTCAAATCAAAACTCTTGATTGATTGAGTAGTTACTAACGTCCTAGGCGAGCTTGTGAGCTCCTAAGGACCAGATTTAAAGGTAAAGTGGCTCCCAAACACTCCGTTTAATAGGCCTCAGCGGAAATTGAGCCCTGACCACGCACGCAGAAAGCGATCGCGGTCAACTCTAGGATACTCCAAGGGCGTAATCAGTATTCTGTCAGATGTTTTATTTCAACTTCAGAATGACTATTTACTCTTCATGACCATAAGTTCGTAAGCATTTTTGGTCCCATTTTATTTTAATAATGTACGCAGGGATTCAATTAATGAAATTATTTTTTTAGTATTGGACACTATTGATTACAACTTAGAATTTGCATTTATATGGCCACTATGGCGTCAGAGTTCACTGTTGAAAGCACCGTATGATTCACGGAAGACTACGGTGCTTAACGCAATCATTCTTCAATGATGTGAACGCTCCAGAGCTTGAGGTCTTGGAAGTCTGCGCTCCTTAGGATAAGAATTAACTTTTCAACAAGATCTAATCTACTCTTTACCAAGTAATCCCTCAAGATGGATAGTATTAGTTTTGTCATTGAAGAAAACACTTAATTCTTATGTTCCCGCAATATGTACTTATATCTATTTCCTCTATTACCATTGAGGCGCAAATACAGAAACCAATACAACGATTGTTCTTAAAGAATCTGTCAAAAACGTAAATGAAATTTGAAACGAATAATACAACACTTCTCGCGTTGGTTTTACATACTCTAAAGTTCACTAAAATGATATAGAGTTCGCTTTTAATTGATCGAAAGACAAATAAAAGAATGTTTTGGTTTCTCGAACACTCTTTACAAAGCAACGTTATATAATGAATATAGTGTATGAATTCTTCATGCGCAAGTATATATGATTCGGATGGTTTCTCCCCCTATGTCTCAACTTCGAGACAACACTGATTTTAATGCTTTATTACTTTGCAGAAACACTTTTATATATGCCAACACTTATGTGGCAAGTAAACTACAATATATCACTTTAAAAATAGTAAACGAAGATAGATATCTTCAGGTTTCTCCCTTGTATGAAATTATATTCAATGTTTCTAGATATGTGTTCTCAATATTAAAAACACCAATTTGTTCTTTATTCCTTTTAACATATGTTTGCTCCAGTTTTGTATACGGCTAGCAAAGACAATAAAAGTTTAATGGTTAAATATTAAAACTTCAGTATGGCTTTTTACTCATTAGAATGTTCCATGAAATAACGCTTAAAACACTGGAGTTAAATTCATCAAAAACATGTGATGTACTTCAATGAGAATGTACAATATCAACTTTTCTCTGCACGATACTAGATTCTGCAATTCAGTCTCTTAGCGAAGTATCCGCATATAAGTAAAATTATATGACGGGTTCCTCTCTTGTCTCCTAAAGTATAATTAACAAGAATTTGTCCTGGTTATATTTACACTAAGCCTGAAAATATATCTTATCCCAATAATTTTTGTAGAGAACTAACGTTAACGAGATGTTCTGATGTCCTATCTTGAGATTTAATTACTTGTTATTTGAGATTAGAAGGCAGGAACTTAACAATAATATCCTTCGAGAGGAATCTTAATATTTCGGTACAAATTTTGTCAACGAAGTATGGTAGATGTTTATATCACTATCGAAAAAGATAATGCAGTCCTACTTTACTATTGAACACAGCCCTACTGAAAGGTAAGTTACTGTGACATATATTCAGATTAACTTACGCTGATGAGGCTGCTGTTACCGAGAACTTAAACATCACTACGAAAAAAAATTTCCTGACTTTTGGTATTCGTATCCTTCCTTCCAAACGGGATATAAAGCGGAATTACGACAGTTATGGTTTTACTCGCGAGCTTACTAATCCTTTACTGAGTCGATGCTGTCTGCTCTTGGACGCAGACTCTTCTTTTCGTGCAACTAAATTAATTTCATCACGCTCTGAGTACACTTCCTCGAATCATCGGTACTCATTCCCCTCCGAGCTGCTATTTCGTAAGTTAGTCACACGCTGGGTAAGTTCTCGCAAGTGGTTAATGTGCCCCAGTCTGCGGCTTACATACGCAGTGGCGCTACTACCAACCGTCGGCCTCGCTAGAGCTGCGAATAATTTTCAAGTCCCAGGCTCTTTACAGAAGCCAGTGGACAGCTTCAAACCTTCGAGCAGATTAAAATACCAAAACCATGGTGTTAACGCATATAGAGGATTCTGTCATTTCCTTTTCCTTCTGACAGTTTGTCACCAACGCCACGTCCGAACTACTATCAGTTCGGTTCATTAACTTTCAGCACCTATGCAGCTCTAACTGCAAATACTGATTTCAAATATTTCTATGGTCCAATTCATTCACATAGGATCGTTCTTAAATATTATCTTGTTGTTGTTACGCTTTGACACATTAAATCTTCTTTTCCTTCTTTTTCTTACCTTGACTTCCGATGAAGGCCGTCTACAGCATCTAGCGAACTTCAGTACAACTCATCGGTACATAAGTTTCCTTCCACCTTCGTTCTTGCAAAAATTTGAGAATGTTTTTACAAATGTTTAACTGCATAAATAAATGTAAGAGTAGTTGAATTCTTTGTTAAGCGTTTCCGTTATTACAAATCATATTTTTTTATTTTTGCTAAAATCAAAAACTCCATCTCGAAAAATGTTTCCTTTTTCAAAATAATTTATTTCTTTTTTACTGCGAAAATCAATGAAATGAACATCCGTTACGTCACAATGAATCTAGGATTGAGGCCTGGATCGGGTAGATGAGAGGAAGCAAGAAGGAGTCGGACAGGTCTAAGTTGAGGGTGTAATTAGGGCATTTGCCTTGTATGACTGACGGAAATTTCTGTTAAAACCTCAGTAAGGATGGTCGACTGACGGTTTCGAACTCAGAACCTTCGGAATGATCAGTCAGTGGAATTCCATTAAAGAATCACATAATCGAAGAACAGCATTTAACATATAATATTGTTTAGTCCTCACATTCGAAACATCAGCAATGATTATTTTAATTATTTTGAGTTAAACGGTATGTCCATTATTGGAACATCCAGGTTTTTCTATGTCCATAACTGATACAAAAATAATGTTATACTAAAAACCTGAACACTATTTAAGAATAGTGTATATTAATTAAAGTAATAAGTACAAATCAGTACAAGAAAGAATGGAGAACGTGTAACATTCTCATTGGTAAAAAAAAAATTGAACTGTATTTGAGTTAAAAATTATAATAGTGAAAAGTGTCTATTACTGATGCGTTTACCCTATTTGTTGTTTCTAATCATGATTTATTGCGTTCTCTATATATCGCAACAACAAGGGAGTAAGTTTTTTTTCTTTTCTTAAGACTATTTCCTACAAACCACAATTTATTTCGTTTAAAAGACGAAGAGAATAAAAAACAAGACGCGGGATGCAAGTCCGCGGAAAACATACATTTAGGTTCTTGACAAGTAGTACCTTACGTCATAAAACCTGTGTACTGTATAAATTTCGTTTCTAGCTTAAACCGTTTGGCCTGGACGTTGATACGTCGGTCAATTAGGACTTCTCATTTTATATAACTATATAGAGTGATATTATTGTTATTATTATTGCCTTATGAACAATAGAGTATTAATATGATAACTATAATCAATAGGATATTATTTTCGCCGTTTCCTATAAATCCTAAAGTAACAGCTTATCCCATAAGTAATGTCGTATTTTTGCACCGTCAGTAAAAGAACGATAACTGACCTAGACCACTACCGTTAGTAAGGAAAATAGTCTCCATCGGACTCCACAACACTCTACCGTCTGTCAACCAGTTGCTGAATCCCCCGCTGAAAGAAATCACCGATTTCGGAGGCAAAAAACTGGGTCACTGTTCGTCACATGTGATCCTCATTTTGCAGTGTTTTCCCTGAAATGTGGTTTTGCAGACTGCGGAAAAAACAGTAGTCTGTTTGTGGAAGATCTGATGAAAACGCCGAGTTTCCCCCAGTAACATTCCTCGATCTTAGTGTAGATCTCTCTTGCCGTCTGTGGGCGCACCTTATTACCGTGGATGAGCATAACATCCTTGCAATTAACCAGAACAGGGTGTTTCTCCAAAATTGTAGTCTGTAAGCGTTCAAGCTGTTGACAGTACACATCTGCATTGATGGTTTGGTTACGTGGCAAGAGCTCAAAACGGATTACCCACGGATATCCCACTAAACATTCAACATTATTTTACAGGGGTGGATATTCTTTTTGGCACCGTTCCTGCGGTCCTCCCTTAGGTACCACTGTATTTTGGGAGTAGTGTTATCGTAGAGAACTCACTTTTCATTCCCTGTCACCATCTGTCTAGAAATGGCTCAAGTCTGTAACGTGTGAGCAGGGAACAGCAGGTGTCAACTTACTGATGCTTCTGTTGAGGTGTTAACGCATTTTCTGAGTTTCGACACGTACCCAAGGTCCTGCAGATGACGCTGATTATCGAATGAGTGACATGGAGTTCGCTGGCCTGTTCTTCAACAGTTTGCATTCGATTGGCCCCCGTCGCTGTTCGCTGGGCATCGTTGTCAAGCTGCACAGGTCTCCCTTCTCGTGGCTTATCGGTGAAGCTAGTGTCCCCAGACAGAAACCTCTGAAACACCTCTGGTACTTTTGCACGTACACAACAACCTGATCATAAACTGCATTGATGTTTCGAGCCGCTGCGCTGGCTGGATGTTCCTGGTGAAGTTCATACAGCATGACATCCTGTATGTGGTCCTCCGACACATGGTCAAACACAAGCCACAATTCCAAAACGTGGAGTAGACCGTTCTCCTTCTACACACAGCTGCACAATCAAGTGTCCTAAATGACTTAGATATGGTAGGTGCCGTCTATTTACCTATCTCTCATTAGATTCCAAATAGCACGCTTCGTACGGTATTATGTCGACATCGTTGGTTTATGGTGGGTTGGATTTCCAACGAATGTTCAAAAACAAAAGCATCGAATTAGCCAACAGTTGGCCCAATGTCAAGAAAACTAAGAAAAGGCGAACGTAAGAAATAAGGTATGGTATACAAGTTGGTAATATTTTAGGGATTGATACAACGTAAAGCCAACCATAAAACCGAGTAGGTGGCCCAATATCAAGGAAACTAACAAAATGCCAACGTGAGACGCAATACAAACTATAAACAACGCGTTATAACATACGTTGGCCCAATGCTTGTCTCTGTAACAGAAACCAACACACACTTTTCTTTTCTCCTTGCAGTTGAGGAATAAAATGGAGGAGGAGGAGAAGAAGATTGTTGTTTACCGACCTGAATCCGCACTTGGGCCAACCAATTTTATTATCTTTCCAACCATAGGCGAGAGAGACAGGGAGAGGGAGAGTTGGCTAGATGATTTTTGTTGCTGTATTTCACTTAATACACAAGTTTCTGAATCGATTGTGTTGTTGGTTTGAACGAGAAAGTATCTTATCCAATGAACATCAATGTTTTAATATAATATTTCCTTCAAAATCAAATCAGGAATTTTTATATTATATGAAAAACAGAAAAAAAAACAATTTAAAAAGTAACATGGATATAGTAGATTTTGCAAACAAGCTCTCAATTGTCTTCGTACCACAATAGAAATGAAAAACATCTCCCAATTGGAAGACCAGCATAGCCGAGTGGTCAAGGCATCAGACTTCTAAATCTCGTTGCTGACCGTCGGAGGCACGAATTCCATGTACTGAAGAACTTTTCACCCAAGGAAAGTGTAACAGCAAAGACAATACAAAAGGGTTAACTGAATATGGATCAGTACTGAATGCAATATACATACCTACGAGAAAATAACAGTTTCACTTCTGGTCGGAAATTTTGCTTGTCGGATGGTCGTGGAATTGTTGGCATTTCATTGGCAATTTGCAAAGGGACCTCGGTTGGTACATCGTTGGTGGCACGTTCTGTTGGTCTACTGTTGGGTCAGTGTCGTTGCCAACATTATTCCAACGTTAGGCCAAGTCCACATTGAAATCACCATGTAGTTGATCCTACGTTGGGCATCACAGTTCAGATCAGCGTTATGGGCAACGGCCATTTAGTACGTAGGGCGAACCGTACTTGCTAACGTAAATCTAACGTAAAAACATATGATCATATTTTCGTTCGCTCACAAAAATTGCTACTTAGGATGACGTAACTGCAGCTGTCATCGCATATACGACATTAATTATGGGATAACCTGATATATCGCTCAGTTTACCCTAGTCGTACCATTTATTGAAATTTGATATTTCATATAGCAGGGATTTTTTAAACAACGACTCTCGGGACTTTTTTTACCTGTCATTGTAATTTTTTCCATTTATTTGCTTTAGTAGGCTTTTAAATATTTGTTCTGTCAATTGCATGTCTGTCTTTCAAAACAGACAAAATACGTTATACTAATCACAGATGTGCCTATAAATATTTAATCACCAACGTTTCAACCTATGTCAACTGTAGTAAGCTGCCTTATAGCTAAGTGATCCCGCGTTTGATTCCCGCTGAGGACACACGTGGTTCGAAGGCAACGCTAAACATGAGGTCCCGTTCATAGGATTTAATCCTCACCCTATTGAATGCAATCGGAAACTACCATCTGTTTACATTGCTCATTGACCTTTGAGTGAGGACCTGCCTTCGAGGAGAACGCCTATCATTATAATTATTAATGTTTGAAACAATTACTAAGAATTGACTGCTTGTTTCTTTTAAATTCGCATTTCCATCCGAGATTTGTGTTCTATTTTCTTCAGGTCCAAAAATTACAGCACAATTCTTTTAAAGAAACTGACTTATGGAGGGCTCCTTTAACATCAGTACTTGACTCCACAAAACTGGTAGAGAAAGTGCAGACAGATAATTTCTTAATATGTCCAAAACTAAACAAATAATTGTGAGAAGACCAAAATTCTGTGAGATTATTAAAGTTAGCAGTTTTTTGACCTGAGGCCTTTTTCTGAAAAATACTAGTCTACTACTTCACTAGTTCGATACTAAAAGTCTAAATTTAACCCCAAGTTCTAATAATTTCTGGTTCTAAGAAAATTTCCACCACTAGTAAGTGGTTGTCTATTTTCACAAGTCATGTGACTAAACTAGTTCCGCATATTCTTATAAGGCTCTGTGGTTAAAAAGTTTGAATACTTCAAGCATGAAAATGTTAGTACTTGATGACATTGTTAATAAACTTTCGCACAACTTACTTCAATAAGGTTAAACATCAAAAACGTATTTTAAAGAATTGAAACGAGTAATCTGCACTGTCTCAGTGTTAATATCAGTGTTTAATTGGGTGCTTTTTGTGATTGGCGCAGTGGCTTAGTCAATTTAGGCACTCTCTTACAATCATTTATAATTTTGCCGGTGAAGGCACGAATCTCACAGCTGGAAAACAAGTTTTCTTTATTATTTTCACGAAACACAATAGTAAGGTTATAGACTATAGTTTTAGTTTACTTTTTTGCTTCTGATATTAGTTTGTTGTGCATGATATATTAAAATTTGGTATAATCTATGTCTGTAATTAGCATTACGTACTTTGAATTGACAATGAAAAATGAGCGTGCGGTACCTTACTATTTCTGACACACAGTATATTTATATTCGTAATGTATATTCACATCTATATTATTTGTGTGCATCTGTGAATTTATTTATGGCGTTTAAGCATAAGACTCAGCCGGGATAGAGCGGAGTAAAATGGTTCTAAAAGGATTTTTTTAAATATTTTAAGGCCTTTAGGCATCTGACGCTCAGGCTGTGACTGGGTGGAGAGAGTGTGTTGGAAGGTAGACGGCCAGGGCCTATTTTGTATTCATCATCCCAGCGTTTGCTTGGTATGGCTAAGGAAATATCCTTGAAATATCTAAGTCAGAATGGTCGGCCGTTAATCGATCCCAGGACCTCCTGAATGCTAAGTTAACGCTCTACTACTGAGTCACGACCGCTCTGTACTAGAAGGATTCGGCTAGGACCTAAGCTGATGGTACCATCAAGGCGTTTGTTAAGGACAAACCCTGGAAAATGTCTCAGGTTGCCAAAGTGTGCGAATGAAGATATTTTTACAGGGGAATTATATGTTGTTGATATGAAAATAACGTAATAAATCTAATATTATGCATTATATTTGCGCCCACATGAAGACTCACAAGCATTATTTCCCCATTACCTTCCCCCTGTTAATTCGCACACTGCATTGCCGAAACTTTGGTGTATCTGACTTCTGTGAATTCCACTATACTTTACAAACTCAGAGGAATCGCAGAATTTGCGATAAATCTTTCATTTAGGACAGTTTTGTGAATCCCCTCCAAGGATTATTCCTATGCTCGTGACGCATTTTAGCAAAATTTGCTTTCTATGATTTTACTGTCTTGGAACAAATTCTTTGTTCTTTAAAATAATAATAAGAAAAATACATTTTGAAATAAGTGCATTTTGGCTTGACTACAGTATCACAGTTATCGGATGAATATTTATGGTGGAAAGACATTGCATTTTTAGATAAATATTGAACCACACCATATTAATGATATTTGTCAAAATTAGAGTGCATTTGAAAAACATATGCACGTGATTCCATTTAAAAACTCTCTTATCAATTATATTTTTCCTATAAAAATAAATCTTGGCTTGCAACGATCCGTCTACATACAAGTCTGCAGATACATGTGGACTTTGACTTGTGGGTTACAAGTGTACACGACTACACTGATATTTTGATAAACAGAATCACTATTAATACTAGTCACATTCACCTGTGATACTAGTCCGTGGACTTGTAGCTAGTATTCTACAACTGTGAGTTTGAGAAACAGAAACAGAAAACAAAAGTTTTGAGAAACCGACCACTGAAAGTAGTAATGATACTTCTGAACTTGTTGCTTCAGCTCACCAGACTAGTCCAGTGAAACGGTTCCTTGTACTCTTATCTTTTCATACTTGCTACAGTCTAACCTAACCTAGCCTCAGCTAACGTAACATATAGAATCTGAAGTAATAATTGCAAAACAAAATATGTGTAAAATTACATGAAAAAGTTAAAAGGGACATAAAGCGCTTATAATGAAACAGTCCATTATATTTAATCTACATACTAATGTGAAGGAACAAACAGCAATATAACATTTACACAGTCAACAAAGTATTCTCAATTAGGTTATTAACATAATTTTGTATTAGTTAAAATTATACCACTTACCGGTGATTCTTCCAACTCCTTTTTTATTCTTTTCTGATTTGACTCGGGCACCGGCAAACCCTGATACATGAGATCCCAAGCTATGGCCAATGATATGAATATTCAGAAGACTGGCCTGAGCCTGATCCACTAGAAACAGAATCATGTCCCCAACATAATCGCCAACCATCTTCGTTCGCACTGCAACTTGGAAGTAATTGTAGTTCACTGAAATTGCTGACCAGTCAACCCCAATCACATTATAGTCACCTACTTTGAGGTAAGCTGAAGAAGAAGAAATATTCTATGTTATTTACAGCGTTTTAATTACAATAATGTGCATTGAGCATTAAGTATACACAATAAATATTTTTGGTACTAATTGCTATGTATTAAATTGAAATTTTAGACATTAACATTAACCAGTTCCGCACAAACACAACTAAATGCGGTCGTACCTCACACATAGAGTAAACGGAGCCATCCGGCAGGTGGGGTGAATCTGGACACTGTAATATTTGAGATCACTGATGCCAGCTATGAAACAAAATGTTAAATAAAATGATCTCATTTGAAACATCTTACTTATTCCTTGTTGGAATAGCCTTTGAAGAGGAAAGAAACGTTTGTGGTGGTCGCTGTAATTCTGAGAAAATAATGCAAAAGATAAATAGTACCTGAAAATGTCCATGTTATAATCTCAGAAATCAGTATCTTAAGGTTCTGTGCTTTTAATGGTGAACAAATAACAGTAGAAATTTGTTGCGTTAAAGAGTAGTGATCACATTTTCTCAGTAATGCCTTCTCGGTGTTTGAGAAAGAAATACAAGGATGGTGCTTGGAAAGGGCGAATTCGGCTAGTAAAAGTGGAGCGATTCCGGGTATTATTTTCCAATAGGAATTATTTTGGACACGGAATGAGTAAGTAGTATACAACTATTTAATCCTTAGAACAGAACAAAAAATAAAACAAGGAAAGTAGAAGGAGTTTTTCTCAGTTCCATACGCCTCTTTATGAAAGTTATTGTGGCGCATTATCTAGTAAGTATGGTGATTGGGTTCGTTGCCCTTCTTGTCAAACATTGTACCAGGTGTATGCATAAGTAGTTTCCGGTTTACCTAAGAGATGGCGCCAGCGAAAAGTACGCAGCGTATTCATTTGACACATACGTCATTTTGTTCGTCT
>JAGDQP010012063.1:33390-51254 GCA_022664845.1 Lepisma saccharinum
TTTTTATCCAAATTAATCCCTAAATGCAGACGTACACTATGATGTTATATGGTTATTATTTTCAGTTTTTGCATACGATTGACAATAATAAACGTTCTAATAGTCTCAACCTTATTAGTTTAGGTTTAATAATAAAGACAGGATAATATATTTCAACTTGTGCTTCTTTCGGTATTCATGATATTTCCTAATTTGCCCCTGTATTGTCCTAATTCACCCCCACTCTCATGAATTTTCGAACCAAGAAGGCCTTCGTTTTTAGTCTTTCGATTTTTAGCATCAAATTGTTTGCAAGCTGCTTTCATGTGAGGAAGTTAAAGCACATATTTGTGAAAGTACATTCGAAGTTAGAAGGATATTTCTCTATACAAATGAGACGACGAGAGTAAAAAAATTTTCTATATGGTCGTATATCTCCCGCTCACTATATAGCATAAAAATCACAATTAGACAGTGACAAAAGAAAAAGAGAACATCAAACGAAAGTGTAGTTTGTTAGAATCTTTACTTATGAAGAGGATCTACAGCAGTTCGTTGTTTATAGAGTACAATATAGCAAAAGAAAGACTTCACCAGCAGATTTGATTGCTGTTTCTCAAACGCGTACTTCTATTTCCTCAAGTTATCACAGTTTCTCTCTATCTCTCTGAGAAAAATGGACTAATTAGATCATCGGAGGGAGAGACTGGAAACCAAGAACATTCGTTCAGCTTTACTCACACTGTTGAAATGAAGTTTCCAAATGACAAGTGTTTCTATTCACAGCGAATCACATGTAAGTACGCAACGTTACCTGCTTCCGTCTTCCCTCCTAACTGTGCATAGCATTTGGATACAACCATCTAGTTCGCAAACTAGAGGTGCGCGCTCGTCTTTCAAAACTCTCGAGTTCCTATAAAAAGTTGAGGAGGGAGCTGTTTTAGCATTCTTTACACATGGTAACATATCTAGTGCGTTAATGTTATTCAGGGTTACCAGATCATTTTTTTTTACCAGTGGAGGACAATAAGGTTAAAAACGAAGGACAACTGCAGGTTTTCTCTTCCAGCGGAGGACAACTAAGCAAAGGTTGATAGAAAACCACGGTTACATTTCATTTAAGATACGATAAAGATATAATGACGAGCAGAAGAATTTCTTACTTCGAAATTTCCGTTTTTACAGGGCAAGTTACATAAAGTTTTACTTTGTGTCTTCCTATCAAGTAATAAAATTTAAGGAAAATGGAAAGTGATGAACATTTGCTTGATAATTTGGTAACAAACATTTGATTAAAATTAAGAATTAGGAATACAGGAGTACGCATGTGTCGAATTTGGATCTTTCCTCTTGTATGCCCGGACTCAACATACAAATGTCAACTCTACGTCATGAAACACTGCACATGTGTTGGACAATTTATATGAGAAATTTAGGTGTCAAACGTATTCATGAAAATATAAGAATTTAGTAACTATAGAACGGAGAACATTTTAAGATATTTAGAAAAGAAGAAGGACAGGATGACAAGATGAGAAAAGGAGAACATGTCGTTTGAAAGGAGGACGTCTGATAACTCTGTATTATTTGATTCATCCTTGTAGCTCGCTAACTAGAGATGGACAAGTATCTTCAACAGTCAGGATAATCAGAAAGGTCGTTGTGCTTCTATAGGGCGTTACTCTCTTTTGCGAATTAAACAAACTAAGTTTGTTTGAGCTGGTCTTTTCAACGAACTAGTTCGTGACAAACTGGTCTCTCAAACGAACTACAGTAGCCATTTCTACCATGAACTACAGTTTGCTCTTAATGTATCCCTGGACACCCTGAAGCATTCTTTTGCTGCGGTAAATATGATCGATTGCTATTCGTTCAACCACACGCTAAATTATAATCTAGTGGCAGAATCAAAAGAGATGCAACGGATGTAGGGATGTTTAAATTTTTAAGGCTAGTTTATAGAATTGGATTGAAAGGCACTTTCTGATTTGTTGGTAGATGCAGCTTTTGAGTAACGCCTTGAATGTGTGCTCACTATTTTTAGAATACAAAGGGTGAATATATTATGATAATAAAATCGAATTTGGTATAAACAACTATCACAATGAATATTATAACAAGACTTTTTAGTGTACAGGAACCATTAGTAATTATAAATATGGATTTTAGAATAGCATTAGATAAAATATATTGAAATTAATTTACCAGCACATATATGGCATAACACATAGCTAATATTTAAATTATAGTATGCTGAAAAAAAATGAAAACTTTAGTGTCTTTCCAACTATTTGGTTGGAATTAAAAATAATTTAAATACCATAATAAACTCAATACTTACAGAAAAACAAATAAAATTTTAGAAGACAACAGATAAAACATTGCCAAGGATTTTTGTTAAGAAGCTGTTACAACAATACCTACATATAATAATAATTAAAATACATTAGATATGAAGCAGAACATTGTTTGATTTGAATAAGAGATGTTACCTTAAGACTGGAAGTCATCTTTCCACATATCACCCACAGAAGATTTTTAATGAGAAAAGCTATTTCTTTAATTACATTAAAAGCGGCAACGAAATTTCTTAGGACAAATAGAGCGACGAAGAAATCGGTAAACCCTGATGAACTACATAAAAGCATAAACAATGAAACATGAAGAAATAGCAGTAAGATTGGTTCTATACAGATTTTCTAAAAGGTCTTCATAAATAGATACGGAAATAAATTGACGGCATTGAAACCAAATGGGCATAAGTGCCAAAACTCTTTTTCTGAAAAGAACTTATTTACAGTTCAATCTATAATTATACAGCAATCAATACAATGCACGAAAAGTTTTACATGATATATTTTTGTCTGTTGGCCCTATTGAATGCGATTTGTACGTACAACAGGTATGCAACGTCCTGCGACCTACCACAGTGCACCAGGAACGGTATCTTGAAATAGAGTTTAGGTCGTTCTGGTTTCAAGGCCTTCAATTGGTAATCCAGAACTTAAAAAGTAGGGATAAGATCAGAAAATGAATACTCAATGAAGGAGTACTACTCTATTTATGATTTTAAGAGTATCTTCCCGCCTTTGAGATCGTGGTGGACGGAGAGACTATATTGGAAATAAGCATTGAGGGCACGCAAGAACATAAAGAAATAAAAGACAGTCATTTGTGAATTCCAGAAGCATGCCTGAGTGATAAACAATGGGTTTAAAAAAAGTGGCAAATGCGCCACCACCTCATACTATTGTTATTCACGAATTAGTTTGTCTGCACGTCCAGTCTATGTCTTCATCACGATTTATAAAAAAACAAGGGTTCTTCTCGAAGTGCCATTAGAAATAGAATAGCGTTACTTTTTCCTCTGTTCCTTTCTTAATCTTTTTCTCCTACTTTTTCGACCTCCTTTGTTGATAGGATCACTGAAGCGGAAAATGTATTATTTCGGTAGAGCAGGCAGATCCAATTTTCTAAGATGTCATCAACAAAAGTGAGATAAGTTGACTTTTAGTTGCACATTGCTTTCAACGAAGCTCTTTACGCTTAAGATAGGGAAAATCGTCCCCTTTAGAAAACTTAAATACTCTACATTCAGAAAATAAATGGTTTAACTAATTTGTTCTTGAATCATAAACAACAAAAAAGAAGTTGCAGCTACCTTCCTTGAAGAGCTCACCAATCTATACTATCTTACTTTGGACCATGTAAAGGATATTTTGGTAAGAAAAGAAAGCAAGAAAGTTTCTTCAATAAGACTGCTTTTCTTCTGCGTTGAAGACAATACACGTTTTTCTTTGTTACCTGTCATACATAAGGAGAGACTCAAATAAGGGAATAACTTTCTTTTTACCTGAGACCAATATCAACGATAAGTCCGCTATCCTGCTTAGCTTGTTTGTGACATTATAGATACCTTTCACATGGTTAAAAATTTCGGGTAGCATTGCATAATACCAGAATTTCATTGACCACAATAAGTTTATGTTTGAGAAACTTAAAAAGGAATGATATAATTGTTTTCTATGGCTACCTTCTCCCTTTTGTTAAGGAAAACGAAGGAAATACAAAAAAACAGAGGCACAACTCTGTCTGCTATTAAAATAGACTGGTTTGTTGGTGTAACGTGACTGTGATGTTTCTGCTCTAGGTCGTTATACGAGGAAGTTTTATTTGTTACCGCGGTTTTTGATGTGAGGAGAAGTATTGAAATCAACCACAAAACAAATGAGACAGAACTCTGCCTCGGTCTCTGACCGTTTATGAAGGCTACAATCCTTCTGGTAAATCTTCAGACGGAACAAACGGACCCACTCTTGTGAAAGAGTGAAAATAGTTAGTCATCAATGGCCGCTGCAATGAGCTAAGTATACGACGCTTGCCATAGCTGAGTCATGTAGGACACTTGATTGTGCAGTAGTGTGTAGAAGGAGAACGGTCTACTCCACGTTTTGGAAGTGTGGTAGGGGTTTGATCACGGCATTGTTGGAGGACCACATACTGCATGTCATGCTGTATTAATTTCACCAGGGACATTCAGCAAGTCCAGCGGCATGAAACATCAATGCCGTATATGGTCAGGGTGCTGTGAATCAGAGGTGGTTCCAGAGGTTTCGGTCTGGGGACACTAGCTTCACCGATAAGCCACGAGAAGGGAAACTTGTGCAGCTGGACAACGATGCCCTGAGAGCAGTGGTGGAGGCAAATCCAATGCAACCTGTTGAAGAACTGACCAGCGAACTCCATATCACCCATTCGACCGGCCATCATCATCTGAAGGACCTTGGGGTACGTGTGGAAATTCGGAAAATGGGTACCCCATGCGTTAACGCCTCAACAGAAGCAGCAGCGAGTTGACATCTGCAGTTTGCTCACCTGTCACAGACGTGAGCAATTTTTGGACAGAATGGTGGCAGGGGATGCAAAGTGGGCCATCTACCATAATATTACACGCAAACGGCAGTGGGTACTAATAAGGTTTACTATGCAGGCAGTTGTTCTGGTATCAATCTCAAATAAGATTAGTTACCGAACAATATGTAACGTAACTCTTGAATTAGGTTGCTTTCAACTATTTCACATCGAATGCACCAAACTGGTAATATCCTATTAGCGTTTCTTACATAATAAATGAAGTAACAGCCGAGAAGATCATTTAGAAAGATATTTTTTATTCTTAGAAAACAGGATAAGTTATCTGATTTGAACATGAATTCAATGTAAGAATATTACCTTATGCAAACTTCCATTTGGGATTAAAAAAAACATCATTGACTAATTTGTAAATAATTCATTAAATAACTCTGACGAGAATCACTGATTCTGTATTACTGAAAAACTATTATCATTGTAGAAGTATTGACATTGTAAGACATTACTAAACTTTTCGTTAATACATTCTCTAGAAGAATCTGATATCGTATCCCATTTGTTCCATACATAGACACATATCTAGAATATAAATTTTCGACCCATATTTCTCAATCTATTTCAAGTTATTATCCCAATAACTCCCATCCCCTCTGGTAAATTAGATAAACGTAATTTACAGAAGTAACAGGTCAGTAAGTTATGCCAACTATATTCTTTCTCAAGCACAAGAAAAAAATTAATATGTAACAGTTCCATTAACTTTCAAAGTTTGATAGATTCAATTTCTTGATCAGTTATTGTACAAACGAGAAAACCCCGATTTTGACCATTAATAACTCCCGAAATTAGACAAAGATCGAAAAAAGAGGTTCCGATTGATCCACGGGACCTTTCAGGGATGAGGTCAATGTAGCTACGTGTTGTCTCCGACTCACAGGTTTCGAGAACATTCGACCGGCGGATGCTACTTTGTCGGTTTTCAACTGTGTCAAGGTCACCGCTCTTGCCTCCATTTTGCATTCGACCGGCGGATGCTACTTTGTCGGTTTTCAACTGTGTCAAGATCATCGCTCTTGCTTCCATTTTGTATTTTTCCCGCCGACACCCGCGTTGCCATGGCAACCAAACCCCGTTCAAAACCTACCCAAAGGACCAACAATCTCAACTTTAAATGCGCAATGCGCTCGCAACTGCGTTGCTCGCTTACTCTGTTATTGGTATTTAATTAATCAAATTACTGTTCACTATTACACATAATACATCAATAAATAAAATCAATTGCAAATTAGTTCACACAAAACTAAACTTGAGTGTCGTTGGTTCAAAAATATTTTAGTTCATTCCAAACTTACTTTGAGTTAGACATACACATAAAATATATTCTAGGGTAACATATTATATTCTTCATCTCTAAACACACATCCATCTTCACTTCCTTGTGAAAATCATTTTGAAGCAATGCATGCCAGATATGCTTTTAGAAGTCAATCTAGAATGATTCAGATATCGTTCATATTCAATTTGTATCAAATAATCATTTATTTCAGTTGGCAACTCTCGATTCTGCAAGGAATTGGCTGACTCTTCTTTGGAATTATTGTCCACCTTAGCGCTGATTGCATTAGACACAACCAAGTTAGACTGGTTTTCTGTAAGATGGTCCGGATTCTGTAACTGTGCTGAATTGGATTAATCACTTCTATCCAAAGCGATCTCTTTTATTTCATTACTGTCTAACTTTTGTTGTACCCAAAGTTGAAAATTACGATGTTTCTCATCCATTATAAGCAATGTTTCTTGTAATCTCTTCACTAATTGAGAAATTTGTTAATTTTGAGATTGGTCTTGTCTTGATGTTCGATATCGCTGGAATCTAAATGTATTGTTACTGCTCCAATGATGCTTACTGAATGTTTCAGAGTTAGCATTAGATGATGTAAGTTGTTCGTTTCTGAAGTATACTCGACCATTACTAAATTTCTTATTTCGCCAGTTCGGTATGTTCCTGGACGACCTAGAATTGGGATCGGAAACTCTTCAGCTATCACCATCCATTGAGAGTTCCACAAAGTTCGTTTGTAAATAATGGGTATTGTTAGATATTCTTGACATTCAGTAACTTGATTTGATAATGTTCTTAATTTGTTGTCTTTCTTTACGACAGTCGAATCTAATTGCAGCTGTTGAATAATTTCATTTCCAGAATATTATAGCATGCTCCAGAATCAATTAACAAATCTATATATTTTTCCTTTACTCTAACTTGCAAAATAGATCCTGGTGAGGTTTCGATATTATCTGGATCCGAGATAGTTTTTTTTTTTTTTTCATAATGTGTCCCAATCATCTTTCATTTGTACAGTGGAAATCATTTGTTGTTCCTTTTCCTCCTCAATTGTATTGCCTTAATCTCATTGGTGGCTTTCGAATGCTGATCTCGTTGGTTTTGCAAACAGCATACCTGGAAGTGATTTTCCTTTCTGTAGTACGATCAATCTTTACCATATGCCAGACACATATTGCGCTGGTGACTTTTGGTCCAAAAGCGACAATTTATGATTGATTGGAAAGTTTGTTCTCTTTGTTTGTAGGTATTTTGAGATCGTTTATTCTCATTTATGTGTCTTATGCTGCCAGTTAATAAAGATGAATTATCAGGATATCGAGATAATAGGTAACTATCTCTGCCTATCATCTCATGTTGCAATGATATTGTAGACTCGTATGCCTTGTCCAAAGTTATTATCACAATAGGTACATAGATGGGGGCCGCAGGAACTGTGCCAAAACATGATCTCCACCCCTGCAAAGTGATGCTGAGTGTTTGGTGGGATATCCGTGGAATAATCAATTTTGAGCTTTTTGTCACGTAACCAAACCATAATGTAAATGTGTACTGTCAGCAGCTTGAACGCCTACGGACTGCATTGTTGGAGAAACGTCCCGCTCTGGTTAATCACAAGGGTATGGTCATCCACGGTGATAACGTTCGCCCACACACGGCAAAAAGACCTGTGCTAAGATCGAGGAATGTGGCTTGGAGAAACTTCCCCACCCTGCATTTTCACCAGATCTTGCACCAACAGACTACTGTCTTTTTCGCAGCCTGCAAAACCACCTCTCCGGGAAAAAAACTGCAAAATGAGGATGACGTGCGAGGAACACTGACCTAATTCTTTGCCTCCAAAACCGGTGACTTCTTTCAGCGGGGGATTCAAAAACTGGTTGACAGGTGGCAGAGTGTTGTGGAGTCCGATGAAGACTATTTTCCTGATTAACGGTAGTGTTACAGGTAAGTTATCGTTCTTTTCCTCACAGTACAAAAATACGACATTACTTATGAGATAGTCTGATAGGTTAGTGCCCTATTGTTGGTTTCCCCATTTACTAATACTTGGGGGCGAATAGAGAGGTTGTTATTAGGAAATTATTTTGCGTAGAAAATTGTAGTTCTTACCTAATTTTATATATATATATATATATATAAATTTTTTATTTATAAAATTTAAAATTAATACTAAAATAGTCTTACTTGAGGATACATACAAACTTTGTAGGCTTAAAATCATTCCTACGGATGTGATCTTCTAAACTAATCCCCCTTCGGCCGACCGAAAGTCGACGCAGCGTGTGTGTTCGTGTGTGTGTGATAAGTAGAGACGTGAAACCTATAACCGTCTAGAGAAGCCCCCAGCGTCTGGCTGCCAACCGATGGTATGGACGGAAATCGAAATTCCGAGGCGCTGGATTGGTGGAATAAATAGAATTCGGAATGCGTGTGAAGTAAGTGCGATTGTGAATGTGGTGAAGTGCAGTGTGGAAATGTGGAGGAGGCTGAGAAGAGAAGATGCGTCACAGGAGAGCCCCGATCTGAGGATCTGGAGAATGTGTTCCAGTCGCCTCGCCGGGATCCAGCTCGTCTCAAGAAGACCCCTCCCGCTAGTGTAAATGTGAGGGTGATTGAGATAGAATTAAGTTAGGACTAGGTTTGTTAGAATAGATTAGTAGATTAGTACTAGAATAGAAAAGGGGGCTATAAATAGCGATAAATAGTTTAAAGGAATAGGGATATGCCACTGGGATTTCGCTGATGTGAAATTTTTCCAAACCGCGGGAAAAGGGCCTAGGTTTGTTTCCGGTAATTGGGCCAAGAAAAAAAATAATATCTACCCCTTCCCCTTCTCTCACTTTTTTTTTAGTAATATTGGAAATTATAAATGCGCAAAGGTCCTTCTTCCTCCGTGGCTTGACGCCCCATCATGCGCGCGAAGCAGGGCTGAGCAAATAATGATGAGAGTCAGGAGTGGTGGAGGGCCCCCTAAATAAAAATAAACTAAAATAGTAATAACCAAGTAATATCCTGAGACTTTAGTGTGGATATATAGGTTTTCAAGGCTAGCATATTTTATGTGGATATTTTTTATTTCCTTTCCGCAGCCATTGTTGAAAATATAGTGGAAAAACTGCTTTTTTTGTGTGTGTTTTTTAATTCTTAGGAGCAGTACAAAAAATCTTTACCGAGCGTTACTTGACGAATGTCTGTCTGAAAGTATCCATACTAGAGCAACTAATCTGAGTTTTGCCGCCGGATTAGACCGTATCTATTCAGGGTTCACTTCAAAAAATTTCAAGGACACTAAACTCTATGAGACGTGGTCTGTAAAAACAAAATATTCATGCAAACTAATCCTCTTCCTCCTTCACTTCCGCCCTGAGGCTTTCAGACTCAGTCAAAACAAACTTAATATTTCTAATATTAGTGAGGTTACTACATTTTTTCACACTTAAGCGAATAATTTCATTAAAGTTTTTTAAATGTGTTTTTAATTTAGACCTAAACGATTTTTAAAATATATTCTATTTCTTACCAACAATTCTTTTTCTTTTTAATTGAATCATGCGTATCCATTTTTATAATAATAATAAGACAGGTCAAACTTCCACTGGTTACGATATTTTAGTGTTTACTGATGGATAAAAAATTAGATTTCTATTAATAAACGTGGAAAAAACAAAATTAAGTCCTGATGCTTAGTTGGCTGAACACGATGGTTTACTTACCAAGTATTCTACCAGAAATGTTCTTCAAAAATTGATCAACCAGCTCAAACTAATTGTTGCCGGTCGGGTAGCCGTGCGGTCTACGGCGGTAGGTAGGCCAACGACTCGAAGGTTCTGGTTCGAGTCCCGGCAGGGGCATGGATGTGGATTTTAATAGCTAAGGGGCGAATCGTGACGGGCCGAAGTCCAAAGTTACTAGAATGGCCCATATAAAAATAAAGTTTACCACAGTTTATCGAACTAATTGTTAATGTTTTGTTCTCAAGTCCCAAACAAAAAATATTGGTAGAAAAATAAACATAATTATCATTCTTCCGGCAACCTGACACAGACATACCATTTCCGCTCGACGCCATCTTTAAACTGCAAGCGATGCACAATAACAAGTGAAGTCAGAACCGCAACATCTTTTTTTTTTTTTTTTTTTACCTAAAGAGCTGTTCAACTGTTCATAAGCCTGTTAGCTGCAAAAGAGGAACGAGCATAGGGGCAGGAAATTTGGCTATGGGGCTGGCCCCGCGGAAAGAGTTAGTTAATTTGAATATTTTGGCGTTCTTTCTCTTGAAAAGAGACTTGATTTAGTCTTAAAACTCTAGATTTGTAATGTATTGACATTCTTAGAAGTTTGTGCTCACGCCAACAGGTAAGTGCATACTAAATACTTCAAATTCCTGCGCTATCGTGGTATCGCTAAATTAATACACTTTATGTACAATTCCAAATCTTATAAATATAAGAAAAATGTGTTTTTAATCTCAATTAGCCAAGTAATAATAATAGCACCTAACAATCTATAGCCATTAAAGACCAAAATGCATCTCTCTTCCTTTTTAAAGTATACAAAATTCTTAATAACGATAGCCCGAGAAAAACATATATGGGCCTAAATTATATAGCCCAAGAAATTATATAAAATTACTTGAAAATAATTACAATATCGATGATGAAGCAGTATGTTATTATGAAACATTTGCAGTTTTGTAGGCGTGCGTACAGCGAAAAAGACACAATTAGCATCCCAGTTTGGGAAAATAAAATATCAATAATTTGGATCAAGTAATGATTCAGTTGGGGGAAATCAAATTGTGGTCAGCCTAGTCTTAGAGTATATCTGGTGAGATTGCGGAAAACACTGAAAAAAACTCAGTCCCTCTTAGTGGAACTTTGATTTGCATTCTCTCCAGTGCTTATCCAAAGTCGGCGACCGTAACAATTTAAAAGCTTGGGCTTTAGTATAAGTACAAGTAAGTATAAGCGAGAGTATGAACATAACTCCATATTAAACAAATTGACGCTTACTTAATACAATTAATTACTGAGGTTCATTAAAGAAGTCTGACAATTAAGAAGTCAATATGAATATTGGTAAACTGGCTAGGAGAAAACACAGAGTAGGGAGCTTGTATATAAAGCAGTACATTAATCCACGCTCTAATATTTTGTCTGTAATGATTGTGATCTCTTCATAGCTGCATGAAAATATTGGATAAACCTTTTATTTAAAACAGTATGTCAAACATAAATATTTAAATTATTTTATAAATTATTACTTTAAAGTTAATATTTGTTTCTTAAAAACTATAAATACAACAATTATCTGAAATGTTCCAGGACTAAGCTCGTTACAAGTAATTTATTTAACTTTTCATCCAATGATCCTAAGTCTTGTCAAAGTAGTCCCCTTGATATCTATTCACAGCTGCCACAATCTCTTGAACTCATGGAATCAAGCAGAGAAGGCTTCATCTGAGATACCTCTCAGTACGTCTGTCACAGCTGTTTGAATTGCTGCAATATCTTCATGACGCTTATCTTTCAGCGGCATTTACAAACGAGGAAACAAAAAAGAAAACACGGCAATAGGTAAGTGTCTAGGGGTGTGTGGTGATACGATGTTTAGTCAGATATTCCTGAACTGATACAGCAGCTTGTGACCTTGCTTGCTGTGCAATAAGAACCACTTCCCGGATGCCCACAAATCAGGACGGTGCCGCCATAATGCTTTACGCAAACGTTTCAGCACGTCAATGTAAAAGTTTATGTTTATCCTTTGCGCTTCAAGCAGATATTCATTTGTGCACAAAACCTCTAGCATTAAAAAAAATACGATCAACATTGTCTCGTGTACGAAGGTTTCTGCTTCATTTTTGGAAGCCTTTTGTGTCATTCAAAGATAAGATTATCGATAATGATAAGTATAATGTGCTTATCACCATATGCTTGCTGTATCATATTCCATGTTCATCACCTCACTCGCGTATCTTCCAAGTTCCAACTAAATGTGCCAACATGCCGAACAGTGGGTTACTTAATCACAGCGCTGCCACCTAGTGAGAAACACTTCCAAGACCATGCCTATTCAGAACACTTATCATGTGACTGAATAACACCTATTTAGTGTGTTTAAATATAACAGGTAAAGAATAATGAGCTTAGTCCTGGAACTTTTCAGGCAAAGGTTATAATATGGAACTATTTACTTATCTTAAAAATTGATCCAATAGAATCATCTTACATTTTAAAATATTCTTTAAATTAATTATTGAAAAGTGTTCCTTCAATTTGTGACAACAAAAACGTACTTCACCATTTTACCGGGTTTCCTGAGATTTTCTTCTCAATCTACAAGAATTAAGCGTTGACGACGTACACAAAATGACTAAAGTTATATTAGTCTGATTCTAATTGAAGACTTTAATGCAGAAACTGGACTAATCCAGATTTAACTTTTTTGAGATGATGACACTCATGCCTTTGCTACTGGAATAGTCTGTTTATGATTTAAAGCGTATTATATTTATCCAGGTGCTCATGAATAATTCGGTTCTTGCCCAATCACTATATTTTGGACAGTATATCTTGGAATGGTTCTAGTTTTTGAAAACAGTATTTGCAAATTTATAACAGGTCGCAGTGAAAGTAAGTGAATTTCTAATTTTGCTTTTAGCCATTCTGCTTGAATTAAGACATGACATCAAAACGTCAACGAAAAAAAAATGTTCCTTGTATTAATAGTTAAAAACGCAGATTCCTTGAATGTACGCGTTGTTTATTAGAATGATTTGTGGATTGATGATTACATAGTACAAAACGTTAATTAAAACATGCCAGTAAATTTTTCGCCATGACGACAAACTTAGTGAAAGACTGACTGGAAGTATGTGTGCGAAAGTGTTTCTCTTCCAAGAAGTATTTTGTGGTTACTTTTTATTTTCATGCCAGATAAAATTTTAAATACAGAACAACTGTCAAATGGATGGCTTACAACTGGATTTATCTTCCACTTAGACACCGCTAAATTCCCATGATCCACATTTGAAACTCAGCCACCATGTCTTTGCACAAATTTAACTCAAGCATTAACTTGATGAGCGTGTTTCTCTACATGTGTGATCTACAGAGCAGAAAGAAAAAAACATAATGCTCTTTTCCGTAGCATGCGATATTAATCTAGACTTGAGACATTAAGCACTTCTTTAGTTATACATTAATTTTATTCTGCTTTCCCCAACAATTGGATGATACAACAGAGTGAGTGACTGGGACCAAAGACGCATAAGGAAATGAAATAAGCACCGCCATTCTTACAAGTAATCATACTGATGTGGCGGATAAGAATTATATATATATTTCTTCCATCATGGTCAACATGTCAAAGTATGTGCGCATACAAATTTTGGAAACTCGAGCATAAATGCTTTGGGATATTATGATCCCAAAGTCAAATTCTGTCAGTAGGGTGTGATAAAAAGAAGTGTGGAAATACCCTTATGTTTCTGAATTGCTAAAAGAAATGAAAGGCAAACACAAAGTAATGGGCACTGGGTGAAAGAAAACATGTTGAACAGTGTTTTCTTCAACCCCCCCCATTTGTTTTTCGATTGTTTTTTTTTTTTTTTTAATGGGAAGGGGCCCGTGGGCTAAAAGTTTACGGGAAATACTAGTATGGGGTAACGATGCAATAGCCTGAAAACACCCGTTTCGTTTTGAAATAACAAAACAAATGAAACCCAAGTAGTACAAATTATTCCTGGGTAGTGCTCTATCGATATTGATGCGTATGTATTTGAATTTCATTTCCTGCCCCGATCTGTGGATTAGCCTGGCTTATCTACAAATATATAACTTTGTAGTAGGGTGTCATTTCAAAACTTCCTTAAAATTCGTTTTATCTTATCAAAGATTCCTTGTAGGTCAGAAAATAATATACAGGGATTTCAACAATACTCCAAATTTAATTGTTGGTCTGGCTCTACGCTCTCCCTGTTAGTATTTCAGGTTTGAAAATCGTTCAGTGTTTGATTAAGAATGATTCTTTATTCTAACCAGTAATTCATGGGCTTCTTTACTTAAATGAACATTAAATTTGCACCAATTTCATATTTATGTAGCCGTGCCTCCTTTGTCCAATTCAGTGTTATATATGATATGCATCACATACCAGGATGATGGGACTTTCCATGACAAATCATCCAATTTTACAAAAATTTGGTTTCATCAATATTTTAGATTTTTTAAATATTTTCTTTAGTTTGTACATGCCTGATGATATAAGAACCACTTAAAAAAAAAAACATTCTGCGCTTAGTAAATTAAAAACCTTGTTCAACAATGGGAAGAAATATAATGTTGTAATCAGAAAATAGCAGAAGGCGTAATAGCAAATGTTTTTTATATCTAACAAACCAGAAGTTTAAGTTAGGAGATATAGTGATTTCACTGATTTGGTACTCTGTGTGAATTTGCGGTTTCAGCTTTAAGACGGTGATTTTTCCTCAATATTATTGCATAGTGGAACCCAAGTCATTTCAGTGGATTTTGGAAAAAAATGTTCGCGGACCAGCTGGTTTGAAAAAGTACCGTGACATCATTATGTTATTTGCTGTGGTTCTTGACCTCTCCAAGTCACATTCGTGATCATATATGCTAGCTACACTTCTCCAGTGTGAAAATCACTAGTTTTAAAACATGATAAAGCTTCAGCTGAAAATCCAGCGCTATGGATGTTCTGTAGCATTTTATCTCTTCTTTACTGAAAGGAACAAATATAATTACGTTTCTGCCTCGTCTCAGAAATTTGCTTACATTTTTTTTTAAATCTTTGCTGTGAGAAATTGTCACACTCTGCAACTGCCTCTTCAGACGTATTTCAATCCATGAATATTTTTCGATCAAAATTAAAATAGTGCTTGAGGTGTACTGATCTGGGTTGAATAAGGACGCTGAAGGCTTGCTCATGCTGCTTTTGCTCTTTGTAGTGCCATCGATACCATCATATGCGTCTTTTTCCATGTGCAGAAACAAAAAAGGTCCACTCCGCATGAACATCGAAGTCCGTTTGATGATGACACAGATAACAAAATTCTATTTTTGTACTGACTTCCAGCACAATTACTGAAGTAAACTGCTTTGTGGCTGCTGCATGGATAATGTGTTATTTAATCTTAATCGAGCTAGAAGCTGCCACGTATGGGAGCGGAAGAAACAACAGGGTCGGAGTTCCCTCTGGCCGAACTGAAGACCACATTCGTATTTGCATGGTACAGCGGAGAAAATTCTCTTGCATTGACCAAACCACTAGAAAACAAAAGTTACCATTCTTACTGTAAGTTGGGCACATGCAAGCTTCCTTGACGCCAAATTTCAGATTTTTTCATGAGGACACATTTGAGATATTTTGGTCCGAAATCCGGCATTTTGCGGTGAAGGGCTATGTTTGAACCCCAGTAGAACTAAAGGGGTGTGGTTCAACGCATGTATTATTGTATACAGACACAATGTTTATAGGTTTAAATATTTTTAAAAACGCAGCCTTATATTCAACTTCTTCATACATATACAGACGCACACACAATTCGTTATCCGTTTTTCAACCTAATGTTTACAACGAAAAACATTGCCAAATCTCCAAAGTAAATTTAGGAGCTATACAACCATTTCTGATTTCTTTTTTAGTCTTTAAGATATTCAGGTTACCGTACAAATTGTTGCGACAATAGCTGAGTGGAACTATAATTTCATGTTCTTGAGCGGGCAAGATGCCTCTGGTAATGACCATGAACTGTACTAATTAAATACGAAGTGCTGATTAGCACTTATATGTCGCAATTTTAAATTCATTTCAGCTCATCTACCATCTCTGCAGCTAATACATAGATAATAAAGCAATGCAGTCCAGACAGTCAAGTTTCGTTTGCCTTATATTTGAGTGACAGACAACATTTTGGTATAAAATGGGGGATCGAATAAAACTTTAAGTACTTGAAGAATGAACACTGGTCTGTAAATAACACGAAAATGGGTGATTGACACCACAAAACGATAGCTATCCAAAATAGTAGTACCAGTTGCTTCGGAAATCCTAACTGTATTTGTGTCATTATAGCCATCTCTTACCCAACTGTTCAAGTACGTGAAGCATAAAGCCATTAAGAAACCGCTAATTTCTAGTGACGTTTGGATTCCTGAGACCACCGGATAGTCAAAATAGTTGTCCGTCGCCAAAGACATATCAGGCATTGCATTATCCGATTTCGATGGTTCTTTTTTAATTAAAGTTAATTTTCTTCTCTTTAATTGTAATTGTTGGAAACATAAAACTAATAGATTTTCAGTTAAGTTAAAAAGGAAAAAAAATGACGAAAGTATCTTCATCTTTAATATTTACTGAGAAACGTTTGGTTTTAGAGAAAGTTGTGTTCTTACAAAAAACAAATCCGACAACCAGAACTAGAGATCTGGACAATTATTTGAATATTTTTGAAAACTTATATCAGAAGCCAAAAATGAAGAGACCGACACTTGAACACTGGTTAGTAAATAACATGAAAAGGGTGTCAGACATCACAAAAATTGCAGCTTTCCAAAATGGCGATCATTCAAAATGATCATTTAAATTAAATAGCTAACATCCTCACTGTGGAACATCTGATATTTACAGCATTTTTCAAAAAATGAAACATCTTAAGAGATACTAGGTTTCTTGTTATTACCTTCCTAGTTATATATCTAATCGATTTTCGTAAAATTAGCAAAATGTAAAATTCTCACTTTATCTGTATGTTATTTCCTCTGTGCCTAACAACATGATCTCTCTCTCTCTTATTTCCTGTGTTCTTTTAATGTGCCATTTAAAAATAATGACTAATAAAAGTCAAATTTACAAGGTTTCGATTGATATAAATAAAATACATCTTATGACAATGTCAGATGGCTAAACTTTCTATTATGGTAGCCATGTAAATAAAGGTGGTGGCCTCGTTTTTTTTTTCTCTCATGATCATCATAATTGCAACTCATTTTCATAAAATACTGTTGTCAATGTTGCAAATTTGCTTTCTGTAGATATTAAAGCTCTCAAAACATTACAAATTTTGTTCTTTTCACAGCTTCTGTTGTATCTTTTAATGCAATTCTTAATGAATTCACAGTAATTAGTTGTAAGCTCTAAAATAAGTTTCACTTATCACATTCGTCACTTCATGAATCGGTATCTTAATCTTCTATCTTGATTTTGTATCATTATCCTCAGTTTATAAGCGCGTGTTTTCATATAATTGCATTTACAACCCAATATACTCGTAAGCTAATTTTACAAACAGGCACAAAGTGGAAGATGACTGTTTTTTTTTAACAGCTGCAACACAGAAGTCCAAGAACATCAGATGTAGGCTTTCCTACCACCCATTGAATACGAGGCTTTTTCTCGTTGTTTATAGTCCATTTATATTTATTGGTTCTGTTATAAAGAAAATTTTCTTACACATAGTTGTTTGGTAGTTTTCACGAACTGTATGCTGGCTACTATTATTAACTTGGCTTGAAAAATGTGACGCAGTTCATTTACTTCTTCAGTTTTAGCCCTTCTGGAGTGCATCTTAAACGTAAATTTCCGTATGCTCTTGAAGAGTTCTTCATAAATATCAAAGTTACTCACATCGGTAGCTGTTATT
>JAGDQP010012064.1:0-16728 GCA_022664845.1 Lepisma saccharinum
ATATTTTCTGCGTTGAATGGTTTGGAAATTATAAGCAGGTGTTACTGATAAAATCTCTTTCCGTCCACAGTGTTATAGCATATTTAAACAAAAAAGAAAGGAAAAAAGAATTGCCGTGGCTAACAGGAAATTAATCCTGTGAAAAAAATCTACAAAAGAGGTTACTAAATGAAAAAGATCCTTTTCATTAAGCTTCGATAGTCTAGTTAAATAATAAATAACGTCTAGCTTCGATTTATTAAACGAATATATTAATGCTGACACTCTGTCGTTTCAATTTCAAGTTAAATGAGCGTAAGGTACGTCTTCACGAGGTGAATCGCGGCATGGTACCGTTAGTAACAGCCCGGACGTCTTCCTTCAGATAAATTGCTCGATTTTGCATAAAATTGCTGACAATTAAGTTATAGCTTTATCTATGACATTATTTTAATTCAGCGAGAAAAAGCTTGGTGCGTATTTACTCTGGAACACATTCTTTATAAGCTGTTATTTTCAGTCAGATTCAGAACAGATTCATTGACCTCCCTCTTAACCGAAATAGCCCAGATTAAAAGACAAACCTCTTATACAATAAATATTCTTATTTATTAATCAAACTGTTTCTTGCATTTTCCTTGAGAAATTAATAGATTAATTCCTTCCATATTGTCTAAGTTAGTGTCAAGAAAGTTGGACGCGTTTAGAGGAAATAATATTTATTATTTTGTCCGAAATATATTTTCTGTGTCTAACGTAATATGAAATTCTGCTTTATATTTTTGTATGTGAAATTTTGGTCCTTATATCTAACATATATTATTACAATGTTGATAAATTCATTATTTTGAAAAAGTCTTATAATATATAGGAAATGTGTCCAAAAGTATCGGTGTCGGCCTCTTCAGTATCGGTGGAAAAGTGGTATCGGTACATTCCTACCAAATTACTAACTCTTATTACTTATATCTGAAATAGTTTTAAGTCACAAGGGAACCTTCCGAACCAAGTTTCAGATCGACCGACCAGACTACACGCATTCGATAGAAGAGGTCAAAATTTATGTACTGGATGGATTATTAGACTCTCAGTTAAATAGGGGTGAGTGATATGAACATGCATCTTTGTATACAGGTTGTCCCATTTAAATCCCATCACTGGAATATTGGAAAGCACTCAAAGAAAATACAAATAGTGTGCAGTGGAACATGTACCGACAGAGGGAGACAGCCTTCCATGTGCAATAGAACGATGCCACATGCACAGTGTTGCCACCTCAACATAAACATTTTTTTTTTCAAATGGGATGAAGGTTCAATACTTTCGGAGGTGTTAGTATGAGTCCTAATAAACAAAAAAGTTTATATGAACATGGGTCGAATTCTGCTTTGTTTTGGAGATACAGTGATTCCAACTTGGAACCCAAAACCAACGGCTAACATGCGAAGAAAATTGAATAATTCTCAATAAATCAGAAACGACTCATTCAATGAAAATTTCGTTTGCAGTAATTTGTATGTAACAACATGGTGGATATCAGGATTGAAAACACGATGACACCAGGTTATCAGTGTTGCCAACCCCGGTATAGTGTTTAAATTTTTCAAATGGCACTACGTTGTATTATCAGCTATTTTGCATTCTCTAATGATAAACAACATACATAAAGTACAGATAGCAGTATTGCAAACTGTGGATAAAACAGAAATGTCTTCGCGATCTTATACGAACTACGTATTTCCCTAGCATATTTCATCCAGTTTGCATCACTGCTATCTGTGCTTTATGTATGTTATCATCATTAGAGAATGCAAAATAGCTGATAATACAACGTAGTGCCATTTGAAAAATTTAAACGCTATACCGGGTTGGCAACACTAATAACATGGTGTCATCGTGTTTTCAATCATGATATCCACCATGTGCAAAATGGGATTTTGGGCGGCCATTTTGGATCCAAGATGGCGACTATCCCAAATGTAATATTTCCCTAAACTACTCGTCATAATGCACCTTTATGCCAAATTTCGTTTCTCTAGTTCAAACGGTGTGGAAAGTTTTTAAGTCCGCCATTGTGAATCCAAGATGGCGACTTTCTCAACATTTCGTAATATTATTTGAACTACTAGTAACAATACACCTTTATGCCAAATTTCGTATCTCTAGCTCAAACGATATGGAAAATAATTTCTTGCTTCCGCCATTTTGGATCCAAGATGGCGTCTTTGAATTCAATTAGGTAACATTTTCGTAATCAAACAGTGATGTTTTAAATTTATGCCAAATTTGATTTCAATAGCCCCAGCGGTTTAGGCTGTGTATTCTATACAACAATGGGTTCGGCGGCCATTTTGGATCCAAGATGGCGACCGATTTTGCTCATTAACGAACTTAACCGAGCTATTAAGCCTAGAAATAACATTAAAATTTGGTTCAATATCTTCAAAATTATGGCCACTAGCGTGTTAATATATATATGGTGTAGTAGAAAGTAATCCATTATTTTTGCATGACATTGAAGGCTTGACTTACCGTAGTTAGAATGATCCGATTTAGGTCACATATGCGCCGTTTTGTTCGATAACGTGTTGCCATTTGGAAGGTAATATCATGATGCCTCTCTCATAGAAGCCCTTGTCCCTATTGGCAAAAAATTGAGACAGTCGATTTTCACAAGCCTCTCTTGAAGCGAATTTTTCACCAGCAAACGTGTTCGCCATGGACAGGAACAGATGGTAATCACTCGGTGCCAGGTCCGGACTATCAGGTGGATGCATAAGAACCTCCCAAACAAGCTCCCGGAGCTTCTGGCGAGTCACTATCGATATGTGTGGCCTGGCGTTGTCCTGGTGGAACACAATGCCTCTCCTATTGGCCAAAGCTGGGCGCTTCGGGGCGATTGCTGCCTTCAGACGGTCCAATTGTTGACAGTATAGTTCCGAGTTAAGGGTTTGGCCGTAGGGGAGCAGCTCATAGTAGATAATTACCTGCCAATCCCACCAAACACACAGCAAAACCTTCCTGACCGTCAATCCTGGCTTGGGCACCGTTTGCGCCGGCGCACCGCGCTTCGACCACGACCGTTGTCATAAGTGATCTACTTTTCAACACCAGTCACCAACCGCTTCAGAAATGGGTCGCTTTTGTCGCGATTCGCAGATGGAAATTCGGTCCATGAGGTTTTTTTTGCGTTAACTCATGTGGCACCCATACATCAAGCTTCTTTGTGTATCCAGCCTTATGCAAATGGTTCCACACGGTTTTTTGTGCAATGTTTAGCTCTTGGGCAATCGAAACAGTGCTTACATGACGGTCGGACGCGACAATGTCCATGATTTTATCGACATTTTCGACACGTGGCCTTCCAGTGCGTGGTACATCTTTGACGTCAAAATTACCGGAACGGAATCGACGAAACCAAAATTGCGCGTGATTGGCTGTTACAGTATCAGGACCATAAACACTATTCACATTTGCAGCCGCCTGGCTTGCGTTTTCGCCTTTATCGAAGAAAAACTGTAAAATATAGCGTATTTTCTCTTTGCTAGTGTCCATTTTGACGCGCGCTCACACAACACTGAGTCAACTCATCACAACTATCTGAACAGTGTTTGTAGTACGCAATCTCATCGTTTGAACGCCATCTCGTTGAACCCGATCGGACTTATACAACGCGAGATACAGATCACTGAAGCCATCTATTGGCAAAATAATGGATTACTTTTTACTACACCAGATACTTTGATATCGTACCGATCTGAATAGGTAGATTTTTCTTCGAAATCTACCTAAAAATATATAAATTTGTGTTGAGGTGGCAACACTGTACATGTGACATCGTTCTATTACACATGAAAGCTTGTTCCCCCTCGGTCGGTACATGTTCCACTGCACACTTTTTGTATTAAAATGAGACACCTTGTACACAAAGATGTATGTTGATACACTCGCCCCTATTCAGCTGCGAGTCTAATAATCCATAAATACGTATATTTTGACCACCAACGAATGCGTATAGTCTGGTCGGTCGATCCGAAACTTGGTTCGGAAGGTTCCCTTGTTAGTAGACGGGCGCAGAAAACTGTACATTCGCGAAACGGCACTGTCCGTAAGTATAAATGTGCCGCATTCAAATTAGTTATTTTAAATATCCCCTCGTAATTGCAGAAACCACAACTACAAATATCCTCCATCTATTCGGACACAAAATCTTGTAGTGATATTAAAAAATGAACTGATTCAATCTCGGAGACAACTAAAAAAAGACGAAATAATTTTTGTTTCAGAATGCTTCGCTTGCGGCGTGAAAGAAAATTTTTAGTGAAATTTGGTTTAACATGATTGAAGTAGAACTAATGTGTACATAAAAGAAAAATAAATTTATCTGAAATGATAACGTGGATGTCTGATTTTTTTAAAAAATATATAGAAAAAAATCCCGCCAGATAAGTCAAGGTTAATGAGCTCATCTGAAATCTGCTTCTTCAAACCTGGGTGAGTCAACGTTCTTCCTTCCTGTGTTGCCTCTGTATTTATATTTTTTTACCTTGTTATTGAAACCGAAATTTAAATAAGAGAGATATTCACTTAAAATTTTAGCGTGTTGATTTTGCAGGACGTCTTTTTTACTTTAGAAATGCCAGTGATTCCAGAACTTGTTTTGTGCCATGTTATAGATCTTGAATTTGTATGTAATGTCTGAGAAGAATTTGTCAGTTCAGAATTTTTTTTTTTTTTTCAAAGTTGAAATAGAGACAACTTCCCATTTTTTTTATACATGAAGTCTCTGTAGGTGCACATGCTATTAATATTGAAGAGCGAAAAGTATGTGACTGAACCCGGGATCTTTGGGTTAAATCCCCCGGTCCAGTCACATACTTTTCGCTCTTCAATATTAATAACATTATGTTTGCTATATCTGAAAATGGAGTGAGCGAGTTTTGGAATCATACGAGTACTCTTCAGTTTCACTTCCAAAATATATTTTTTTTATATATATATTTGAGAATTCTCTCGGGGTTTAGACGCTGCACCGAAAGCCTAAGATACTTTCTTTCATTATCTGGAAACAATAGAGTTGTCCGCGTGAAATGAGTGTAGAAACATACCATACAGGTTTGGGTGCAAAGACAAATGTACATAACTTTCACAAACACAAAAGAAATGCAGAAATGTTCCAGACTTCTCTATCTTCTCCCTCCTTATGTGAACACGCTTCTGCGAAACGTTGCCGCTTTCCTTTTGTTTACCTATGTGCACCTCTCTTTGCACACAAAACATGAAAGTATCACGCTCTTACCTTCGTGGCAGCAATCCTTCCCAATGGTTATGGCACTGATTAGTACAACACATAACACGACCGATTTCGCGCGAAGAGCTATCCGCATCATCAGGTGTGATGGAAAGTAAAGTTAGAGAAAGAGGGCGTGTGTCCTGATAGCTTGAAGTACTGTGATGAAATGTAAACGTAATAAAAGATGGAAGTCAATCGGCAGTGTGGCCAGTGGAACAACTTATCCGAACGCTAGTCCGTGATAAGACCATGAATCACCCTTCATCACGTGCATTGGACTATGATTATCAGTCACTTGACTACCAGAAAGGTAAGTAAGAAATGTTAAGTGCTCGTGTAAAGTCTGTTAAGTCACAAAATGTGAAAATTGAGTTCATAACACCATCTTATTCAGAAGAAAAATCTCTTTCGGTTAAGTTCTATCTCTATATTCAAGGAGGATATGGCACTTTATGTTAATACATAATTAAGCATGTTAGAGTTACCATCACGTTTTTTTTAAAAGTGAAGTTCTTTTCCCCATTTAACATGCTTAATTATGGGGGACTGGTAGCCCTTGAATACCAGCATGTTAATTAGCAGTTCTAACAAAATAAAGTAATTTGAAAAAAAAAAAAAAAGTTTGACGGCATACCAAATTTGCCGTGCAAAATGAAAAGGGCCCAACTACAATTTGGTATGCTTGGGCGCAATTACTTTGGGAGATATCGATGATGCTGATAGAAAAGGAAATCAAATACACAGATGAGTAGTGAGTGAAAGGCATATGGGAAGAGAGTCATGTAATATGTCATTCTGGGCTAGGATTTTACGGGAAATACGTTTCTGAAGTCAGTTTTGTCGTAAATGTGTATTATTGTGTGACATTAGTATAGGCTAATGATGCAACTGCCTGAAAACACTCGTTTTGGTTTGAAATAATGAAGGAATTGAAATCTAAATACATACAAATTGTTTTTCAGTATATTGCCCTATCGATATGGATTTGTACGCGTTTGGGTTTCATTTCCGTCATTATTTTCAAGGCAAAATGGGTGTTTCCAGGCTACTGCATCATTACCCCATACTAGCGTCATATACCCTTATCTCTCACATTACATTTATGGCAAAACTGACTTCAGAAACGTATTTCCCGTAAAATTCCAGCCCAGAATGACATATTACACGACCCCCTTCCCATTTAAGAAAACCAATCGAGATTCAATATGGCGGCCGTGAGGAACACTCACAAACAATTTAACCTGTAATATTTCGGAGAATTAGCCAGCTTCATTTTAAATGGTTGGGAACACGTCTTCAACGCGGTAAGAGGTCCTGCAATTAAAAACGGGCCGATTACTCTGTCTCCAAATCCCACATCATACCATGATCTCCCCTCCCTGCATTTTCGAAGGATCACCGGCTTTTGCTTAACTACGCCATTAACGTAGAAAACAGACTCGCTGCTAAATAAACAGTTGATGCGGAGTCAAGAGTTCTCATTGATGCGGTCTTATGCTCACAATTATCTAAAACGACAAAAAGTCCTATGTAACCTGACTTTTGAATCACCCTGTATTATTATCATTTGTTCTCTCATCCAAGATTGCAACGCTTTAACTCGGTCTTTGTAACTCCAAAAATATAGATTTTGAGATTATTGCACTAAAATATTGGTGGCATTAAGTTACACCTCCCATTGAAATTTGAAGGTCCGCAAAGGCTTATTTAACAAAAAATCACGGAATTTCCAAGCGAAACTTCCATATAAGCAATGCAAAACTGATGTTGATTTTTAGCTCTCCAGTAAAATAGCTAAAACGGAGTTAACGTGGTTTCCTAGTTAGGGCGACGATATGCAGCACGTCCTGTAAATGTGGGATAACTCCTTGAGATTGTAGATGGCATCAAATGAGTTTAAATATTTAGAGAATTGATACTTGAGACTTGTATCAATATGCACCAATTTTATTGACGTTATAAACACAACTGTAACACATTCACATTTTTCTCCTCCTAGAATAAAGAAATCATTAGCTTCAAACACGGTTCATTTGTTTAAGAGTCTCATTTTACTGCTTCTGCTGTACTAATTCAACTTGAGCGGCTGCTACGGCACTCATGCTCTCCTGCGTCACCGCGAGGTTATTCTTCCACGACACCAATAAGTCTCGTAACTGTTGCCACTGCTGCTTACCAAAAGTACGGTGCATTGTGCTAGACACGTACACTTTCCGTGCTGCCTGGTCAATCCTAGCTCGGACGAGTTTCGTTTTCAATACTGGAAGAAAAAAAAGAAGAGAAACACAAATAAGTGACAACTTACTACGGTTTAAATATCTCTGAATTTTTAACTGGAGTAAGCTAATTAAATGAGTGAACGGCCGAGCCGGAAAGAGCTCTTGTAAAGGGGACGCATGCACGAGTCCGAAAAATCATGCTCAGAGAAGGTATGCAAAAAATCTCTAACCGGAAGTTTAGTAGTGAACGTTAACTTAGGGTCAGTTCTACAATCGACCGCTAAGTTGAGGCCAACTCTCATTGGCCAAAATCAGACTTGGCTTCAACTTAGCGGTCGATTGTAGAACTGACCCTTAGGCCACCTTCCTGGGAAGCAATCAATTCCTTATCGAACGGGATCAGCTCGAACTCAAAGCTGACTCATAATCATTTCCTTTACCCCGGGATGCTTGAAAAGAACTGGCATCTCACGGATACACCCGAACGTAAAAACTATTCAAAGTTCGAGCAGGGACTAATTCCCCCCCCCCCCCCCCTGGTTTATCTTGGTTAAGACCTGTAACTGTATGGGTAAATAAAATCCCCTCTTGGTTTTGGACCACTGCATATCATTTACGTATTCCTAGCGTCTACCCGATACCTATGCCTACCACTAGCTACGTAACAAGCCCCAGAGTACTTTCCAAGCAGCATTTTCCGTCCTTTAGGTAAGGATTACCTCAGTCACTCCAGACAAGTGCCGGGATGGTACCCACGACTTTCAAGGTAGGAGTACTTGAAATCATCACTATTGAGAATAAGTGACTCAAAATAATAACTAGGTTGTATGATTCAAACCGCTGATCACCTTGACTTACACAGAATTGTTTACATTAGTACACAAATAAAAGTTGCTTTTTATTTGAGTTTGTAATAAATGATTCTTTGTCTCAGATGGGCAGATTTGATCTGGCGTTCTAAATTTCGACAAGAGAGCTTGATCAAGTCACAGAAACGTCACACCGCTATAGCTGACATACATGCCCAATGAGCATCTGTTTAATTTTTAGTAGAGGAACAAATTTTCTTCGGAATATACCAACACACTATTGTCTTATTTACTACCAGAATATTTACAAGGCATATCCGACTGAATTCATGAACGGAAACTAATTTCTTGACTTTCATCACCAAAGAATCAATTTCATTACATTTTTATGACTTTCGTGACCAGCCTGTATATGATTTGTATTAAGCAAAAAATTGACACAATTAAATCTCTTTAAGCGTCCGCCATTTTAAAACAAGGTGCCTTTTGACTTAAATTTCGACAAATTTGAGTTTTTATATAAAGAAAAGAAAATGGCACAAGAAGTTACACTGACAATTGTAGATAATAATAATGAAATAAACGGCTTGTTATTTCTTCCCATTCAATCAGGAAAAAAATCTAAAAATGAGCATTTCACCTATATTTTACAACTGTTCAAACCACGCTGTCCGATAGCCGTTTTGAGGCTACAACTTAAAGACATAGCTTTAAGTATTCTCTCAGATATTTACGTTTAGAATGTTTCTGAATTATTCAAATCTCTCGACTGGTTTTAGAAATATCTGTAACTTTATGATTCGCTGTATTCAACAAAATATTGCGGAATCTCATTTTCGAACACCCTATATATCCTGAACCAATAAAAAAAATTTATAAACTGTTATCAATTTCGCTTGTAGATGGCATTCAATGTACCAATCAAAAATAGTCGAACAACCAATTCTTATTTGTCGAAATTCTGTGGAATGACTCTTCTTACCATCAATAATAAATGCTTCGACTTCATCTTCCCCTAGCTGAAGCTCCTGTTGAATCGTATCAAATGGCATCTCAGAGTTGCTTTCGGCCAGCTGCATGAAGGTCAAAAGCCGCATCTTCTTCATATTTTGTTCGTGGTTGAGACCTATTCACATGAAGAAAGTACAACATTACACTGACAAGTCGAGACTCACGTCCAAAAAATACTTTTTTTAATATTACATATAACATCATTCACTACTAAACTAACCCTAAGACAAAACCTCAACTACTATGTATCATTATACATTACTACGGACAGGAGAATTTGAGTGTCTTAAAGAATCGTGAGTACAAGGGTTGTTTCCAATGACACTTTAAAGCTAGATATAAACCTTGCCGCCTTGCGCACAAAATGAATGCCCTTGTGATCATGTAGCTCCTATTTTTTTTCGCTATATGGCAAAGAATGTTATGGAGCATTACCCGTGCTACGCGAGTCTGATGATAGATTTCTAATTACATTTTTTTTTATTGTTCTGGCATTATTTTCGTGAATGAATGAAGAACATTGTTAAGACTCTGTGCCAATTGAATGCGATGAAATCCACCCATCTGTCGAACACCAAAAGTTTCAGCGCTCTTCGTCGTAAGCTACGCTTTGGGGACTGTAAACACCAGTTGGAGAAGTCGTCCCGGATTCTCGTTGGCGGTGACTGATTTCGGACACCCGGTAGGTAGTCCCCTTCCGTTGACACAACACTCAATCCCGTACGACAGCTAATATTATTCTGTTACTCGGTGCGGTCTTAAAACGCTCCTGGCAACGTGCCTCAAGCTCGGCCCATTCTGACGCCTCCACTTCGTATGACCGGAAATAGTGCTCCACGGTAAACACCTTCTCCTCTGCTGTGAGAACCATTGTCGCCAAGCCAACTGCACTACCTTCAACATAACTAAGGACACAGAAGGCGCCAGGAGCTGTTCCCAGAAGGCGCATACGCGTCAGACATGCACACATTTTAGTACGGTTTGCTTGGCCGCATACTTTACTTGAGAAGTGACCATATGAAATGAGAAAAGAAACGGTTTAAAAGGCGTTGACTGTGGAACAGATTGATTAAATGTTTTGTATAGAGCAGAACCGTGGATATGAAAAAAAAAAAAAAAAATCACTTGCACACAGAACATGTGTAATGAAGAAATGCTGATGAGAGTAGGTAAGAGACGAACAATACCAGAGACGCAATAGGTGTAGCTGACGGAAAAAGAGGAAGACGAATTCAACTCCTTGACAGTATTAAGGGAGATAAAAAAATATGCAGACAAAAAGATAGGAGCAAGATCGGAATGAACAGAGAGGGCTTAGTTTGCCTTAAAGGACCTACCGCCATCGGTAGAACACTAATGATGATGCCAAAATCCCAAATTTAATCCTATGAACTATGGTGCACCAATTATTCGAAGTAGGAACAAGAAAGTCATATGATCATTCGACTTTTTCCTTAGTAAAATTTTAATTGAAAATTCTATTTTACGTATGTTCACGTTCTGAGGACCAAGTTTCTTCAACTGACCCCGGAAATCCTAACATGTCAAGAGACTGAAGTTCCTGGCCACAGTCGCTCAACCCACCAGCTCTAATCACCCAGTTCGATCCTAAACTAAACAAGGTCAAACAAATCCTACACTCTCATTTCCACATTCTCCAATCCGACCCAGACCCAAGATTAATATTCCTCACCTAACCGAGACTAATTTCCAACATCCACCTAATCTTAAAAACATCTCAGTCCGTACGAATCCTTCCTCGCCACCACCGCAAACCGGCGGCCATACATGCTCCATTTTCATCACTTCTCCCAGAGTCACTATCAATACTTCTAATGGCCGATACACCCTCAATCCCAAGGGTACATGCCACACCTCTAATGTTATATACATCCTAACCTGCAAGTTCTGTGATGCCTTTTATGTGGAGGAAATAGTGGTACTCTGAATTTTCGTATTAACAACCATCGTCCCTTTTGCACTATCAACAAACCCGATGCCCCAGTCTCCTTACACATCAAGTCCCACAACACCAATTTTGATCATCTTTCCTGGTTGCCATATTCCACACTTTACCCCCTACGACCAGCACTTCAACACACAGTCTGTGGGAGGACGCCTTTATTCATGGTTTAAGCGCGAAAATGTATCGTGGACCTAAACTTCAATAACTCTAACTCGTTTTCTCTGCATTTTCAATACTTTCCCTTCCACAATCCTATCCCGAACTTACACCTGTACAGTTATCAATTGCTCCACGCGCCATACAGCAGTCAACTGTTCTCCAAATGATGCGCCATCCGCTACGTTTTGCTACTGTCGTCCTAGTCTATCTACGTGTGTGCGTCTCTCCTCCTGTACAGCAAGTCTACGGTATTAATATCGAAATATAACAAAACTCTACATATTAGTGTTTAAGCGTGTATGTTCGCCTATGAAACAAGAGTTACCCTTTGTTCTTAACATACATTTACCTTACATATATATAGATAGAACTAATACCACCAATGACAAAAGTCTTTCATGTCTGACGTCTTTTTGAGAACACAACATACAGATGAAAATGAAGTGGCCTGGGGTGGTACTCTGGGTATCATTCTAGCCCTCGTCTAGAACTAAGGAGGAACCCTGAAAAAAATGGTAGACCACAGCAGGGTGCGAACTCGTTCGATCTCCTCACTGCAATTCGCAAGAAGTGACCTGACCCACTATTCCGACCAGTATAGCAAAACTAAATATATATATATATATCATAAAATCCAGAACGATAGAAAACTAAAATTAAATATAAAAAGTCTACACAATTCCATGCAATTGTCAAGGTTCTAAAGAGAGAGATTATGACACGGAGGACGAATTTATCGTCACTATTACTATTAACTTGCATTAATTGTAATCCTCCTCAACGCGACGGCAGGGGAAAAAAAAGCTATTTAAAATGGGCCACTTTAGTATCTACAAGGAGTTCGGTCCTTCACGATGACATGAATGCCATGAGTTTAAAATCCACAAACATCCATGCCACATGCGGGACTCGAACCCGGAACCTCATGTGAACGGTGGCCCACACAGTTATCGAGTTCAACGTTAGAAAACCGTCACTTCGATGGAGATATCTTTCGCCATCTGCCTGATGGTTTCTTCAGCACCAACAATAATTCCAAAATACGGAAAGTGGCAACGTATACCCATAACAGTATTTTCACAGCTGTCAACTTAATTTTTACACTGTATTTCCAAAGTGTCGTACTGATGAAGCTATCAGGCAGATGGCGAAAGGGATCTCCTCATAAGTGCACGTTTTCTATCCTTGAAGACGATTACAATGTAAGGTACGTAACAACCTCCGTTTAGTTTACCTAAATGTCACATTTTCCGATAATCTCCATGTTTAAATCCACATGCAGACCAGTAATGATGTATTTATTCTACCCTAGGAGTACATCTATACATATCATCAGGACATGCAAGTTGTCAAATTCTAGGGTTCGTAACCTTTTTCACTAAACAGTTAAAAAAATTACAGAAAAAAGAACATTTTACCCATTTCTGCAACTATTTTCTCCCTTTTCTTGTTATGAAATTTTTTCACCACAGTAGGATAGCAGATTACTTACGGTTGCATTAGTATACACTTAATCCACAAGCCAACCATGTCCTCCAGCCTTTAAAATGTCGGTACATCAATCGATTTCTGGTACAATAGTACCCCCTTATACACAAAATGTTAGGAAAGTTTGGAGGAGCAATAAAATACACAATTATGTTGCAAATTCCGATTTTCTTTTTTTAAATTAATTTTTGCGTCCTCGAGACAACACGTTTTGATGCGACCCGGAAAATCCGCGCCGGATTACTGACAACCGGATAGGTGATGGTCAGTCTATATTTGAAGTATAGTCCAGTCACTATTATTACACCCAAAACAACCTAACCCCTGCTGTCAAGTTAGAAACTAATAACGGTCACCATCCCTGGGGCACTGGAACTACAGTTTTGTCGAACATCTGGAGTCGCCAAACATGTTAACAAAGCACACTTATCTATTTAGAGAAGAGGAGGAAAGTTAAACTTTATATAAAATACTTTTCGAGTTATTGGAGGGAACGAACTTAAAATGCTATTTTCGACTGCCAGACAGGGGAAAAATTCCCAACTCCTTGCTAATACCGACTTGAGCGTGTATGTTTGTTTGCCGTTGACATCTTTAATCCATTTATTTGCTTTCTTTTAAAGTAGGAGAGGTCATACAGGCAGAAAATCTGGCAACAATCATCGACCAGTAAGAAATCAGTGGATGGAGCAGCACTTGTTTGTAATCCTACACCGATGCCGCCTGCTTTTCCAAAGGGTTGTTTATTCGCTGGCGCCACGTTATGCTTACAGTCAATGTACCGTAGCTTACTTCACGTTCACAGTCTTTCAGTACCGACTTTCCTACTAATCGAGCATGTAATTCTAAAAAGTAGCGTGAGATCTGGACCACGTCAGGGTTTGTAACTGACCTGACAACTTACGATTACAAGCTATCAGGTCAAACTGCTTGCAGTTGGAAAAAGAATAGGAAAGGTAGGCGCCAGGACTTATAGTCTAGGTGCTACTGCATTCGTCTGTCTGCTTCTGCCATGTATCAACCGCGTTCGGGAAATAGCTCAAGCGGAAAGTGCTACGAACAAACCAATTAAAAGCAGAACACAACGACTTCAATAAAAGCGAAAACAGAGAGAATGTTGTCGGTCAGGGCCTAGTTTGTAGGGGCCAACCGCATTTGCCTAGCTGTGACTGGGGAAAAACCCGTCAGGATGGACGGTGATTTCCAACTCGCCGCGCACGCACGCACGCACACACACACACACACACTCCACCACCACTAATTTGTTACACTACAGCAGATACCTACTTAATATGCCACCAGTATCAACAGCATCCGTCAAAATGAAGTGGTGCTACAGGCTCATCATCGCCGAACACTGAAAACATTTTGTCTACTTCCTTTTTATAAGTAAATATGGGGCGGGCATAAGCCATAGTACTGTTACCGCCCACAAAATTAATTTTCTTATAACCCAATACGAGCAAACTTGAATGCAATCTTACACATAAAATTTAAGCTATAATGAAACGGATTCTTACCTAAAGAATGGACAAATTCCTTGTGGTTTTTGTAGAAATCCATATAGCTGGGTAGTTTTTCAGATACGAACACCGATAACAAATCATGAATGAGTTCCCCTTCAAGGAAGCTGACAGGTTTCAAGGCTAAAAGTGGGTCCAACAGGAATGTATTTGGGTCTGCCAGAGCTGCAAGAATACATCGCTGAGCGTCTTCTCTAGCATGAGATGCATTGTCCATTGTGTAGGTCCCTAACAATTCCACCATCACCTTTGCCGCTGCCTCGCTGAAATGAACAATAATCCTCTGACTGTTTTAGTTTTATTTTATTTTGACCAACTTAAGATCCCTTCAACATAATATCTACTAATAATGGAGTAATATCCTCTCCTCCTATATTTCAAATTATAGTTAAGAACCAGACCTCAGCATTCTAACACAATAAGTTAAAATGACTTACTTCGGGCGGTGTCATTAGATTGTTTGTTCTGTTAGCTTAGACAACTAAACATGCACGCGTAACACTAATTAGTTTAAGTTATGGGGAAACACAGTTACATCCACCATTAACACGATGATCTTTCTAGGTACAGTAGGCGCATTTTAATCCGGCACGTTCGGGACCACGGCCGTGCCGGATTATCGAGCGTTAATATAGTTTTAATGGGAAGAGTCATGAGTAATTGATCTTAATACTGGCCTCTTTCTGTGATTACCTACCCTGAGAGACGTCGACGGTCACAATCTGTCAACAACATTCGTAGTTCTTCCGTAACTTAAATATTCATGGTAGACCCTTTAAAACTGTCATCAACACGCAAAATGACAAGTCTCCTCGGAAGTACCCCGTCCTCCTTACTCTTGTTCCAAGGATATATCGTGCCCACCTTCTGTCATCATTATATCTGCTACCCAGCCAAACCCATGTTCTACCCTCGTCCACTTTCTGCCAAATCAGAAAGCAGGAAACAGGTTGATTGCTGGCTTTATTTTTCTCTCTTCTTGGTAAAACTTCCGTCTATAAAACAATGCATTTTACTGTAACCAGACTCAAAACTGGCTTCCTAAAGAACCAACTATTTACCGGTTCATTAGTTATGTTTGAGACATCGTGTATGTATTACTGAAAGAATGTAGGTAAAACGTCACAAATCTTATTCCAAGTTTTCTGTATGACACCATCACAATACATTACAAGTTGCTGTTAAATACTATAATTACAACACCCACGCTTTTGAAAGAATAGCCAAGCCAGACTTGGTGACCCAAAGTGATGTTGTTTAGCAAAACCTTACCGCAGAAAAATACAGAAAGCAAAAAACTTTGTTTGAGAACAGACTGTGTTTGTGATCACTTAGGACAGGATCACACACTGCGATGGTTACATCAACGTTATTCCAATGTCTATCATCGCTTACTGGACTTTAACTTGACTGAACAATTGCTAATATAGACTCTGTGCTTTACCTTATTCGTGGATACAGGTTTCAACTTTACAAATTTAATTAGTACTTAAATATGTTAACTTCGATTTAGATTTCGAATTACTGTGATCCTGAAGTTAATTAATTTAATTGAACCAGAAGTTAATTCACATCGTAAGTACTTATACACCACGTCCATAGTGGTAAGCACAATGGGATTTCCAAGATTTATTTGAATACCTGGTATACGACTACTACAATTTCTTCTTACTGAATTACCAAATTGAGAGCTACATTCCGAATAAAGGTCTTAGTACAGTCGAGGGAAAAGGTATTACGGGAACATAGCATTTTAGTGGATTTTTTTTTATTTAACTTATATTTACAGGTCAGACACTAAGCTAATGCCAAAGCTGTGACATATCTGAGAGACTACCACTGACAGGCTAAGGACATCTAGAACATAACTAAGTTAAATAACAATAATACTACTATGTTCCCGGAATACCTTTTTCCGTGACTGTACAAAAGGTCCCAATAAACATAAATTTCGGCCTGAGCCAGATGCCCATTTCTAATGATAGTAATAAATATATATAATAAATCACAGCCATATTCAATCCACTAGTGGATGAGGTCTCTCCCCGAAGGGAGGAGTTGGTCTACTACTCCCACGCTGACCAGACGTGTTGGGAGAGGAGAGCCGAAGCTCTCACTGTGTTCGCCACTGTATTTTATTCACAGCAGCTCCCCAATTGTCCTCACGATGCTGGGTCAACACCGAAATTTTTGAGCCCCCACCGGGAATCGAACCCAGGACCGCTCCCACTGAAGTCGAGCGCGCTACCGACTAGGCTACGCAGGAGCTCAGTAATATATA
>JAGDQP010012064.1:16828-51252 GCA_022664845.1 Lepisma saccharinum
TATATATATATATATATATATATATATATATATATATATATATAATTTAATGAATACCACGATAGTGGCCAAGCAAGGTGAAAGTCCATAATCTTGGCATTTTTATCTTCAACCAATCAGTGATCAAACTGCAAATATAATCATATAATCAACAGATAGCACTGACACCTATGTACTAACAACTTAGGCGATAAAACAAACGAAATAAACTTTGAAGAACTCACCTTTGGCGGCAGTGCAGTAGGACTTGATGCAACACCCTCAACAGTTTCTGCATCTGTTCATTTGAAGGTGGACAGGACGAAAATTGTTGCCTTAAGCTTGGTATATCTTGAAAAACAGCTTTTACTTGGTCCACGTGCCCAGCCACCTGAATCAGGTGATAATACACGTGATATCTCATCGGAGAGCGCTCCTCAAGAGATTGGAAAAGAAGCCATAATCTAAAAAAAAAAAAAAAAAAAAAAGATTAACATTATGCAATATAATGGAGGAGTTTTATGTTCGGATACATTTAGGCCAATTTATCACATATTTATATAAATTATATCTTATGGGTAGTTAATATCGCTTGGCAACACTGCTATGAATACGTAAAGTCACTGTTGAGTGTGCTCCTGACATTTAGTGTAAATTTAAAGCGTTTTTGTTTACAAACTTGGATCCAAATAACTGCATTAAGTTCAGTAAGTACTTTTCTTTTTCTTCAGTGTCTAGATATTTATGAACAGTATTATTCGTTGTATAGATAAGCAACCGTAACACGTAAGTAATCAACCTAAGAGGAGTACACTCACGAGTGAATGCGAGTATCGATACCTTGAAATCATTCGCGAAAATGAGTACTTGTATTGAATGTACGAAACCCGTGTCCAGACAGTGTTCTGACTGTCTTAACTGGAGCCATTTGAAATGTTAGCAATTAAAAGAAGAAAAAAAATGATTTGGTAAAAATGAAATCATCTAAGATTCCGTGGCAGTGCAAGTCTTGTGCAGGTTGATACGGTGCTTCCATCTACTGGAGGACGTTTACGAACTATTACAAGAGTTGAAACAGGAAATTACAACTATTAAAAACAACAACACCGACACTGAACGTGAACTTGGTAAGTCATTGGACCTTGATCACAAAAAACTTGATGAAAATGCTGACCTAATGAAGAAGCAGTCTGAAACTATTGCGGCATGTCTTTTAACGATTGATCAGCTGAAAGAAAAAAAAACAAAAACAATGCGTTAAAGAAACAACTAAAGGAGTTACGATTAGATGAACTTGACCAATATGGAAGACGTAATACTCTTGAAATATATATAGGGTGTGCAGGAGAAACCTAACGAAAACACATGGGAAGTTGTAAAACAGCTAAGTCGCGCATTAGACTTAACTATTGAAAACGAAATGATTGATGTATGTCATAGGCTAAAAAAGCTCCTCACGAATCTGCAGGAGGAATAATCGTAAAAATCCCTTTCGGTAGGCCTACAGGCTGAGGTAGATTTCGAAGTTTCGCTGGGAGCCGGGGTTCGCCCCCCAACTTCAGTGCTTTTGAGAGGATGCGCCTCCTTTATCTTAACCAAAATCTCCCTGCAGCACTACACCACCACGGAGTACATCTTCACCCTCCCACGGTTGGCTGCGCCCCCAAAGGGAAGATTTGCCCCATTTATTGTAACCTACTCTTGGTCATACACCTTCATTGAAAATTTCGTTTCTCTACCTTCATTGATTTGGAAACTGGGTTTTTGGGGCGGCCATTTTGGATCAAAGTTGACGACTTTTTGAAAGATTTCTTATTTTGTCGTGACCTACTTGTGATAGTACAACTTCAAGTAAAATTTCATTTATCCAGCTCAAACGGTGTACAAAATGGGATTTTGGGCGGTCATTTTGGATCCAAGATGGCGATTTTTCCCAAATGTTGTGATATTTCCCTAAGCTACTCGTCATAATGCACCTTTATGCCAAATTTCGTATCTCTAGCTCAAACGGTGTGGAAAATGGATTTTTAGGTCCGCCATTTTGGATCCAAGATGGCGTCTTTGAACTCATTAGGTAACATTTTCATAATCAAAAAGTGATGTTGTACCTTTATGCCAAATTCGATTTCAATAGCCCCAGCGGTTTAGGCTGTGTATTCTATACAACAATGGGTTCGGCGACCATTTTGGATCCAAGATGGCGACCGATTTTGTTCATTAACGAACTTAACCGAGCTATTAAGCCTAGAAACAACATATAAAAATTTGGTTCAAATATCTTCAAAATTATGGCCGCTAGCGTGTTAATATATAAATATATATATATAAATATACACTTTCATATCGTACCGATCTCAATAGGTATATTTTCTTCGAAATCTACCTAAAAACTGTCAAAGAAAAATTTCTAAAAACAACCGTAAAGTAAAAAAAAGAACCCTCAATTGTACTCATTTATATGAACCCCTCACTCCCCTCCCCAAGAACATACTGGGAAAGGCAAGAAAAATAAAGAGTGAAAAAAATTACGCCTACTTGTTGGTTGATTAGTACCGATACTATCAAGTTGCGGAAAAAGGAGTTAACACAGGAATGTGATCATTTTACGAACACTTGAAGATATTGATAACTTGATGTAATTATGCAGTAAGCTTTTGTAATGTACACGTTAGGCACTAGTAATGTTAGCATATTTTAATCATGAACCTAAATACGAAAGTAGATCAGTGGGGTAAAGTATAAGCAACTTAGAAAATCAACCAACATAATGATACGGAAAGCTTACAGTACTTTATGTAAAAGAAATAGAAGGTATTAAAACTAATGCATCATGCTTTTGGAGTTTTATGCAAAATAAAAGAGGTTTAAAAAAATCTGTTCATCTTGTGCTTACACTAGAAAACAGAATACTACAAACTAGTAAAGACATTGTAGATGGGTTTGCACGTTATTTTGAATCAGTGTATGGAACTTTTCCGACTTCACATACCGGTAACTTAAACGTAAATTACACTCTTGCCAATTAACAGAATTACAAATAGTGACTATAAAGATGCAAGTAAGAAATTAAAGCCAAAGAAAACTTGTGGCCCAGATGGAATCCCACCCTATGTATTGAAAAGCATGTTCAGAAATCCTTATGTTTCCATTACGTAAGATATACCATTTGATGCTAATCACTGCAACTTTTTCCAAGTCTTTGGAAGGTATCACCTATTTTTAAGGGTGGCGATAAAACAAAAATATAGAAAACTACAGACCTATCGCTATTTTGTGTGCACCAGCAAAAGTTTTTGAACAAATTTCTTTATAATAAGAGTTTTCAACCATGTTAAAGAGTTACACAACAGAATATCAACGTTGATTTTTCCCACACAGATCAACTACAACAAATTTCATTAATTTTGTACAGGACATTTACAATGGATTTCATGAAAATATTGATGTTCATGCAATATATGTGGATTTTGCTAAGGCATTTGATAAGATTAATCATTGTATATTACTAGAGAAACTATCAAAATTTGGATTGTCTTTTCAACTACTGAGCATTTGTTCATCTTATCTTAATAATAGAAAACGGTATGTTACACACAATCAGTCAATATCTTTCAAATATAATGTTCATTCAGGAGTACCCCAGGGCTCTAATCTAGGACCTTTGTTTTTCATTATGTACATAAATGATTTATCAAACAAAATTAAGTATTCTAAGTGTCTAATGTACGTACACGATGTTAATTAAGGAAATTAGACACCCACAAGATGCTTTACAACTGCAAATAAACGTAAATGAACTACAAGAATGGGGCTTGAGTAATAACCTGAATATTAATATTAAAAAATGCTCTGCCATGATTTTCTCTATGACTAAATTCACTCAACACTATACATATTCTATAAATAATGAAAAACTTGAACAGGTGTAATCTATTAAGGATCTTGGTGTTACTATTGACTCATTTCAAAAGCATACTTTGCACATAGTCAACGATGCATACAAAAAAAAAAAAAAAAAAAAAAACTATCGGAAATGCTAATTGTTTTAATAATATATATACAGATGCTTATCAGAATAATGGAAACACCTGAACGAAAGTGCAACTTACCAGATTAATATGGTGTCGGGCCACCTTTCGCCTTCAGAACAGCCTTGATGCGACGTGGGATGGAGGCATAGAGGTCGTGAATGGTAGCAAGTGGAATATTACACCATTCCTCGTGCAGGGCATCGGCCAGTTCTGTGAGAGAGGATGGAGGTGGAAATCGTCGCCGGAGTCGTGTTTCCAAGATGGACCACAGATGTTCAATTATGTTGAGATCTGGGGATTGGGCGGGCCAGGGGAGGTGTTGAACTTCATCCCGATGTTCCTCAAACCACGCTGCAACAACTCCAGCTGTGTGAATGGGTGCATTATCATCCTGGAATATGGCGTCATTGTCCGGGAACAACATCCGGACCATAGGATGCAAGTGGTCTTCTAAAATTGCGACATAATCGTCGGCAGTGATGCGTCCGCGAAGTGTGACCACAGGACCCAATGAAAACCATGATATTGCGGCCCACAGCATCACCGTGCCGCCGCCATGTTTCACAGTTGGGCGGAGACACTGCAGATCATACGCTTCTTTGGGCGTTCTCCACACATAAACACGGACCGTGGTTTGGAATAGGGTGAATGGTGACTCATCCGACCATACCACACGTTTCCAGTCGTCAACGGTCCAAGTTGCATGGTCGCGGCACTATTTGCGGCGTGCTAAAGCGTTCTGGTCCCTGATGAGAGGTTTGACCCGTGCAACACGACCCCGTAAGTTCATGTCATGTAATTCGCGGCGGACTTTGATTGTCGAAACAGGTTGGGGGAGGTGCTGATTGAGTTCCTCCGTCACTTGCGCCGCAGTGGCACGACGGTTCCGCGTGACAATGCGCTTTAATACCCGGCGTGCCCTATCACTTATGCTTTTCTTCCGCCCACTGTTCCGCTTCCCCGATGTGGTTTTCCCGTGTGTTGTGTAGGCCGTCATCACCTTCGACACTGTCCCTGACGACACACCTAACACACTAGCCACTGCCGTCACACTCACTCCACATAACCGCGCACCAACAATTTGCCCTCTTTGAAACTCTGAGAGGTCTCCCATTTTACACTACCTCCGTCTGCTGCAGCCATTGCACACTCCTGTTCCACGACGCCTGACGTAGTATGGAGACCGACCTAACACACCACCACCAGCAGTCCGGCGCTGCGGTCGCCACGACACCACTGCCAACCCATACATCTGACGTGTTGCCAACTACAGGTGTTTCCATTATTCTGATAAGCATCTGTATAGTATTCGTGTATAATGCAAAAGTATGGTAAGAAGTAAACTGCAATATGCATCAGTCATTAGGTCATCCTGATATCAATCACAACAAAAGAGAACAGAACAAATTCAGAAAAGGTTTTTGCGATTTCTATATTATAAAAAAATATCATGTATCAGCTTATAGAGCAAAAATACCAATTGTTACATGAATTTAATTACGTTACTTTAAAAAACAAGCAGACAGGAAATATCTGATCAGATATTCCTATATAAAATTGTAAATGGTATTTTGTTAATGCCACATTCCTATGTAGAATAAATTTTAATATCAGAAAATGTAATCTTCGTTCCAGAGATTTATTCTAATTCCGAGAATAGAAAAATACAAATCTTGACCACTCCTCAGAGTCTGTTGAATGTACAATAATTTATTAAATAAATGTTCAGATCTAGATATCAGTTTAACATTTTTCAATATACACAAAATGATTGAAAGAACTCTTGGCTCACGACACAGAATAACAAAGTTAATTTTACGCATGTCACTATTTTATATACTCACACATTATTTGTAGATACTTTTCAATCATAGTCAATTTTGTTTGCTATTGTCATTTCATTTCTTCTTCTCTTTTTTTTTCTTTAGTCTTACCTTAATCTAAAATTTGTTACAGAAAGAGTAAGGTGACATCCGGGGCCAGAATGGCAGATCTTTTGGAATTCCGAAGATATGTCATCTTTGGAATGGCTGCCTTTCCTCAAATACAAACAACCAAAACTTTGTATTCTGATTTATGCTCAATTTTTTTTCGCTTGTACTTTTATCTGCAGCTGCTTATGAATCTTACTTAATTTTTTCTTGATGTAGTTGTACTTCATATTATGTAATTATTACTTTATAGTTCTTTTTTTTTTTTTGTACTATTATATAAAATTTGTTATGGAAAAAATGAGGGGACATCGAGGACGAAGTGACGTTTCTAGTACCTCTACAATGGCTTTCCTTGTCCAAATTCCCGGAGGACTCGCTGAAGGAAGTCATCCCTCAGACATGTAACAAGCCTAGGTCTTAGATGTCAGTACATGTCCAGAACTAATTTCCTTCTAAAGCTTAGTGGGACTACATGAGATAACAACACGGCTACCGCGGCCCGAAAATAAGATGAGCTACAGATACGATTGCACAGTGGATCCGGTACTATCTCATAATTGAAAAAAAACTATGAATTCGAAACCATACCTCCGGCTTTTCTTCCGCAATTTCAAGAGAATGCTTGAAAGAAAAGTACGCAGACAAGCTGAAATCTCTAGTCGCTTGGCAGTTCATATAGTTTCAACCTTTACTTAGTTTTCTACAATCGCTTTTTCTACCACACATTTTGATGTTTAGTCAAAATAAAGAGAACTGGTTAGATAGATTTTATGGTACAGATAATAATAGGACAGAGGCCGGAAATGGGTTACACATTAAAAAAAAAGCATCTTTGTCTACTGAGGGCGTCGGGTGATGTAAAGGATAATAAAATTTCTTGTTTCCTAACTGTAAACAAGTTAGTTTTGTCTAAATGTCACATTTTCCGATAATCTCCACGTTTAAATCCACATGCAGACCAGTAATGATGTATTTACTCTCCCCTAGGAGTACATCTATACATATCATCAGGATATGCAAGTTGTCAAATTCTAGGGTTTCTACAGGACGTTTCTATCTGAAATATTATCACCAAACTAACAAAGAATAATGAGGCGAAACTAAAGAAACAACCTCAATGCTGAAGGTAAAAGAATAGAATACTAAAAAAAAAAAAAAGTCAGACGCGAAACAAAGCATTTCTGCGGAACAAGTTCACCTTCAGACAACGTTGAGGAAAAACTTATTTTACACTTAGTAACTTATTTGTGTTAACATTCATCGCTTCATCGTCTTCCTTTACTGAAACATTATTCTTTATTTATCTTCCATTGCTATTACAATGATTCAACATTAAGTATGAGAATAGCAACTGAAATCTGGATTATGCTGAAGTAATGGAAGCAATTACTTGGACGTTAATCTTACTCAAAATTACAGCAGCAAATTGTTTGAATTTTCATTCACTGTAACTTGAAAAAGAAATAACTTACTGCCTCTGAAGTAACGCACAGATCGCAACAAGAAAGAAGCATTACACACACACGTTTATGAAAAAGCTCTCTCTCTTTCCTCTAGTTGGCCTGAACCTTAAAATAAATTCAAATTCCCTCTCTAGTCAAGGTGAAACACATAAAGCAAGTCAGTAAAAATTTTCTTAATTCTTTCAAGTAATATTCCAATATACTTCTATTGAAAGCCTACGTCAAAGAAGCTTCATATGCGCACAACCAGCTTCACATTCGTCAGAGACTTCGTTATAAAAGGACACAACCCCACCACTCACTCACTCTCTGTTTTCCAGTTCAATAAGTTTAGCCATAACGCACTCGGTCAACGTCTAACATCTATCGACTCCATCAGGAACTGACTTCGGAAGAAGACGGCTGAGAAACTAAACACAGTACTAGAACAACAAGCTACACAAGGACAGAAATCTCTTAGACGATTCCACTGAGATCTGAACACCTACTCTCCAGCTATGAGACGGGTTCAACTGAACGCAGTGGCCCGGAGCCCACTTTACGAAAAACTGTACGTCCCATCCTTAGAAGCTCACCAGCTCGTTTAGGACGTTAATAATAATTCATTCCTTCTAGGTATGAGACTAAGAGACATTAGTTCCTCATTTGTTAATTTAGTATCAGACAAAGGCTTTGTGTGACATCCATCCTTAAATTCTATACTTTTACTTTTGAACTCAGAGTGAGTCACATTGAACTATGCATCCGTGTATGAGTGTGTGCGCGTTGCTCTTAGGCAACGTGGCCACTGAGTCAAAATGTATTCCGGTGTACATCTGATTAATATCTAACCTAAAACGTAATCCCACTCGTACCTGTAGGCTGTAGTCTTACACTTCCACGAGCCTTAAAACGTTCTTTACCTAAGTATCTACCATCTTTAACGAATGAAAGTCGTACCCACATATTTCACATACATTTCCACAGTAGATAAACAACAAACTTCAGTCGTTTACAATATATAAAAACCACGAAAACAGACTAGTCCCATGCTTTGTGGTATAAACAATATTATTATTTCGATTACCGTGACCTCATTACAATATTTGTAAGCTGATAATTTTAATAGTAACATTCCTAACGCACAGAGGACAATAAGTATCAGCAAATATGTACCTTTGAAAAATTACCGCAGTTATCCTTCTTAAAACTGTGAACAATTCCTTCGCGAAGCTCTTCTCACCTTTTTCAAGAAGGCTTCTTCAGGCGAACGACATTTTATTGTGTTGAAACATTGACTTACATATACGAAAGTCAGTCAAATGAAAACCTTAAATTTGTAATATACATTCAAAATTTTGCACCACTGTCCTTTAGTGTAAGGGATGTTCAAATAAGTGGCAAAAGAGTGCAGATAAACAAGCGTCATAGTAGCAGTGTAAAGATGGCCACCTCACTTGAGGCATGGACTAAAGAAAAACAGTGTGCTATTATTTGATTTTTGACTAGTGAATGCCCATCTCACCTACTGAAATTGAACGTATAATAAAAGCTAAGTATGTGAAGCAAGTGTAAGAGTGAAGTTGACTCTCCTCGCCAAGCAAATCGAGTTGTGACACCGAAGAGTATTGCAGCTGTCGAAACATTAAAAAGGAAAAACCGCCGAGTAACTGTGCATGAAATAGCCACAATTGTAGTCTTACGTCATGGTTCAGCACATCACATGATGTATGATGTGCTTCAGTTTCGGAAAATATCGGCATGATGGGTACTACGGCAGAACTGAAACAGACACGTGTTGAGAAAAATGTGCTGCGCTTTGAACGAGATGATGATGATTTCCTGACGAGATTTGTTACTGGGGATGAAACATGGGGTTAATACCACATCTCGGAAACAAAACGGGCGCGCATGGAATCGTCCTGTGTCCATCTTCTCTCCTATCATTGAAAGGTTGCCGCTTTTCTATTGTGTCTGTGATGATCTTTTACGCCTGTCTTTGTATTCTGCAATGTAAGTACCCTTCTTTACCATCTTATATTGCATAAATATGTACTTGAAAACGTAAATCAAGTATGACAGAGTGCAAATGTATTTAAAAAAAAGAAAATGTGTGTGAGGTATTGAATGCTACAACTAGATTTGTAAAACAATTGATGTTAAAGTTCCGAAACCTGAAGTTGTAGAATTCCTGTAATACCTAACACAACTTTTCTTCCTTTTAATACATTTGCTCTCTGTTATACTTTATTTACGTTTTCAAATAGAGGTATCCATATTAAAAAAAAAAAAAAAAAAAAAGTTTCAACACAATAAAATTTCATTTACCTGAAGAACCCTTCCCGAAGAAGGCGAAAAGAACTTCGCTGAGGAATTGGTTTACAATTAAAGGTTCGTATCTGATAATCAATAATATGTGTAAAATTGTCCTCGTCGAATCTTTAATTTACTATTTCTACGTTCTTGGTAACCACTATTTTTAGGAACAAAGGATGAGGAATGTGGAGGTTAAGGCCTTACTATAGGTAACATCGCGGCATTCGTCTCGTGGAACTGAAAAAAACGTTTTAAACTTATTTTCTGTGGACTACATAGCCAACTGCGACCTAAGATGCCTGCTCGATTAAGGGTAGGTGCCTAAAAGGGACTCGGACTACAGGGGATAGGAAACAGGGATCCTAATAGAGTGTATAGCACAGCGCCACCAAACAGCACTAGTTGCTAGTAGCCTCTCACGAGCACTCATCCAGTGGAAGGCAGCACGAATAAAAAAAAAAGGAACTTTTTTTTTTTTCAAAAATAAAACATTGTTTAAAACGATTTTAATGAACCCCCAAAATACGTTTTAAACGTTGAAGACCTTTAAACAAAAATGACTATAGTCTTCTAGGTTCATAATTACTATACACGCCATGTATTCTCGAGTGAATGAATTTTTATTAACGTTCAACACGAGCTGATCAGTTTCTACGGACGGAACTTATATATTTTGTTAAAGTGGACTCCGAACCACTTCATGGACCCCGGCGGGAATTAAACTGTGACCACACTCACGGAACATTTTATTCTCGAATCTAACTTGGTTTTTATCCTCAGGCTAGACATGACAATAGGAGATTCATCCATTATATTAATATGCATAAACTGGACTGTTGGTTTGATGCTTGGAATTATTCAAGATGGCAAGGAGTTATCTGAATTTCTTGCTTATATCCTTAAAATGATAAATGTGTCCTCCTTTATTTACCTATTAACTAAGCAGGAACTTTATATCTAACTAAGCAAATAGGAAACTTGTACACGCTGACTGAAAAAAAATGTCCTTTGCCTACTGGAACCCTGAACGCCCCTTTGATCAGCTAAACTGTCTCTTTTATTATTATCCTTGTTCATTTTTGAGTTCTGAAAGACTCCAATATTTGAACAGTAATGCACTGATAAAATTGGACGTTTTGCTCAACTAGTTAAAAAGACAGAACTGTTATCAGATATCACAACATTCCGGCACTCCCTTTCTGAAGTATTATTTTTTTCAATTCTAGCTCTGCTGGAAAAGGCTCAAACACACTGTCAGAAATATAATATCTCTACTTTACCCATAAATTGAATATTTATTATCTTAATGTGTCCACGTACGTTTAAAATAAACGAGGTGGCACAACTTAATACGGATTTCCCCTCACAATTTAGACTAGTTACTGAGATCGATAACAGATTGCCTATTGTAAGTAGCGAAAGAAATAAAAACTACATTTTAATATCGATTCCAAGAAATATCTACGCATTCTGAATTATCTATTATTACGGTCAGTGGCCATATGTGTACTTTTATCACAATCACTGTTTTCCCTTGTAACATTATTTGGTCGGTTAATGTCACAGCACTGATTTTAAGCTACCAAAACAAATTATTCATCTGTCGTTCAGTCAGAAACAAACTTTCTAGAAAAGAACACCCGTTAACTAGCCTTTATGTCTGTAAGCACCTCTGACTCAGGCTGGGACACCTTAGGGGATATGTAGGAAGTTGGTCAGGATATCATCCCGGCATTAGCCTGGTGTGATTGTGGAAGAACCCTCAGTAAAGTGGCCGGTCAACCTTCCGAAAGCGAAGCCAAAGATCTACCAAATATTTTACGACCACCTATACTGATCAACACTGTGACGTGAGGAAGTTAAAACTCTGCTCACGCAATTCACCCCAACTGAGGTCTTTCTAGGGGTTTATCGTTATTCCATCAGCCAAGTACAGAGACGATTCCTGGAATAAAGACTCTGATTCGATTATCTCATCATTCTACCCGAGAAGCTGTTCACATTTAAGACGGGCTTAAGTTACAGTTACCAGTAAAGTTAAAAAGGCACATGAACTAATGTAAAGGTTAGTACGAACACTCGTCTTAAAGATTGGATTTGTATCGGAAAATAAGCAAACAAATCAAACGCTGTTATTACTATTCTCTCAGAGATACCATAATTATTCTTTGCTAGGGTTTTCTTTTTCGCATTGAGAATTAAAATTCAACTTACCGCTTCTCATCTTTACATAAACTATTTTTGTAATTTAAGAGTGATATATGACTCTTCCTACGCCTCACCTTACTATGGATGATAAAATTAATTGTAACTGAATGCCATGGCATGAAATCTATTCATTTTCTATCTCAAATTCGTAGTCTACATGAACCAGAAATAGGTGGTAACAACATTATGCTCAAGTAACTTACATGGTTTTGTTCTGCGCAATCTTGTTACATGACGACTTCTATATTAAAGGAAGTAGTATATTCCACTAGAGAGAGAATTATCACCACCATTACTTTCTTTTAATAAAAGTACGAGATTTATTAAATAAACACATTATCAGTTCACTACAGAAATAAGAGGTCTTTCTTTATTCGTCTGATCATCTTTCCCAGTATTTCGAATACTACAACAACAAAATACGGAATCTTAATTTTAAAAATATTGTATGAACACATGCAAAACTAGCTTAGTCTTCACTGTTTTCAAATGCAAAACACAAAATATTTAAGTCCTATGGATTTCAAAGCTGCGCCAGCAGCTTTCGAATTGTCAGAGATTGAATACCGCGCTGAATTTGGAGACTATAAAAGCCAACTGTTTTTTTGTTTTTTTTTTAATTTTTATGTAAATCTAGTTATCCTTCTTGGCTATTTGCATAACATCTTAACTTACCAAAGAAAAAATCTTCAATCTGCGAAATCCACACCTACTCACCATGAGATACAATAAAGAATATATATATATATATCGAGAAAACAACAGCAAAAAGAAATACTTTTACCAGTTCCGCGACCAATTTATCACTGAAGATACCATTCATTAAAACTTTATCGATCAAGGTGATAAACAATATATAATTTTCTTTATTAAATAAAATTTGTTCAGATGCTTTAAACAAGTCTCATTAAAAACAGTGTTTAAAATGTTTCTTTTAAAAACAAAACTGACTGTTTAAAACGTTTGTTTTGAACATTGCAACCACGGAAAGTAGTGATCAGGGTCTTAGTTTAAATCCCATTTCAGCATTTACCAGGTAAACTGACGAAAACACTTAGGAAAAACTTCGGCCAGAGTTCTGCTCCCGGCCATATTTACTCAAGTTTTCCAGTTTTCACAAGGCAAATGTGGAGATGGTACTTTGATTAAGACCCAGTGGACAATAGCAAGTCTCGAACTTGCATTGTTCCCTAATGCTGATTCGTAACAGCAGATCACAGGGTCTATGTGTCCTACAACTTAGAAGAATGTTACTTAGAAAGCATTACAGGTACGAAAAGATAGGCCCAAGAGACAATAGGGGAAAAAAGAAATGAACACAGAGGGAGACTGCAAACAGAACACAAGAGAAGATAATAAATTCGCAGAAAGACAAAGAAATGCCATTCAGAAAATAAGGAGAGAGAGAAAAAAAAAATACGCCGGACACAGAGAAACGCTCAGGCCAGCAATTATATATCATATAAACCACTATGTATTTTTTTTTTTTTCATAAATACAGTACAACACTGTATGAAACTAAAACAAGCCCAATCAATCTAAAGCTGTTATTGTAACATTATAATTCTTTCCCTTGTAATCTAAAACACTTACACTCTCAAGGTGACCATGCCCAATTTGTAATTCTGTGCTTTGGTCAACTTCTCACAGAAGGCTAGAATAAGGTTTTCCGATCTATCCACCGGGATCTGCAATTAAAGCAAACGTTATTCCAAAGCAATTCTAAACAGCTGAAAAAAATAAAACATTTCTTACCACTTAATTTTATTATCTGCCTCTAAAACAACGTCCTAAATCTAAATTAAGACAAACAGTATATTTCAGAAAGCACATCCGGGACTATCTTTTTGTTTCCGCTTTGAAACAAATTTCATAATAACCATTATCTAAACGATGTATGAAACAAAATGGACTTTCCACCACCAGAATAGTTGATAAACAATGATGACGGGCAAAACAGTTTACAAACAAAAATAAATTTTGATGAATTTAAATCTACAAATCCTTACCTAGATCATTTACGAGACCCTCACCGAAGGCATCAAAAAATTAAAAGGTTTCACTGAGTCCGTTGCTAAAATGTAGTCGCACAATAACTCAATCAGTCTAGCACATAAATCAACAGAAAGATGATACTGAACTAAGCAAGATGCTTTAACTTGCATGACCTGTGGATTTTTCACGGCAGGCTGTCATTATTATTATTATTATTATTTTAAATTTTAGTCAATTAAGACTAGCTGGGAGTTGAAAAAACTTTGTAAACTTTACTTTGTATGGGTCATTTTTAGTAACTTTCACTTCGGTCCATCACGATTATGAATGCGATGCTAGTTAAAATTTACTTCCATGCTCCAGTCGGGATTCGAACCAGAGACCTTCGAGTCGCTGGCTTAGCGTCCCAACTCACACGACTACCAGGTAGGCAGCTGCTTGAAGTTAAGTAGTAATGGACTAATGACTTCTGCGTCATGTTTGCTTACATCCAAAAGCCCGTCATCTAGTGACAATACGCATACAGATCTTACCTCGATGGTACTTTAGGCTTCCTATTCACTTTGCCAAAATAGCTTTTTTCTCTCTCTCAGATACCTATTAACGTATCACTAAAATATGGAACTACATATAAAATGCTGAAGTAAAGATTCTCACATCTCTTTAGTACTGTGAAGCATTTTGACTCATAATTTGAACCCTTGCCTTTCACCTACAGGAGGAACCACCTCTATCAGGCACATTTTATTACGTAAGAAACACATACTTTATTCATTAGCTATACAAGTATAACTTTTGCCATTTTACATCGGTTTGGCAACAAACAAAAATAAATAATTACCAGAAATTTGTGAAACAAAAGAGGATAAAAACAAACTTAAAAAAATATGTTAAGTCGTTCACCAAGCTTCTTGAAATATGAATCGTAACTGTGAAACATCAAGTCTTAATTGACACTGTACTCTAAAACATTTCTTATCAAAATGTAACATTTTCCGATAATCTCCATGTTTAAATCCACATGCAGACCAGTAATGATGTATTTACTCTCCCCTAGGAGTACATCTATACATATCATTAGGATATGTAAGTTGTCAAATTCCAGGGTTTCTACATGAAGTTTCTATTGCAAACATTACCACAAGGCTAATACAGAATAATGAGTATTCCATGTACGTACTGGACACAAAACTTCATTGTTGAAGGTAAAAGAATGACAGATCTTAAAGAGAACTACTTAAACAGAAAACGCATTTATTTAGGATGAGAGGAAAAAAAAACGAAGCAAGTAATCGGAGGGAAAAAAGGTGTCTACTATTTCGGGTAGGTGCCCTGAAAAATAATTGGGGTATGGAAACATCCGAGCTGTCCATGTATAATTATAAAAAAGAACTTGAAATAAATGAATCTAGTCTATGAAGACATTCAAAAGTTCCAGTATTTAATGCATCAAGTACAATACATAAATAAAGGTATCCCTGTGTGATATGCACGCGCCGTGAACGACATGGGGGGATGTGGAGGTAGCGCTGCATATATTCTCGACCTACGGTACGAAGTGAGGTGAGGTCAGTCCCATGCTCGACCGCCTTTACCTTGGCAAGGTGGCCAGGAGTACCAAGGACACATACAGCCGCAGGCTGTGCACACCTCAGAGCATAGAAACACTGCGAGAAAAGTTTCCAACGTCCTCTCCGGGATTTGAACCCGAACCGACTGAGGCAAGGCGACTTATTTAATGTATCAAGTGTTTTAGCAAACTGGACAAAAATTGATTAAGAATTTAATGTATCAAGTATTAAATTTTTGTTAGAAAGTCTAAATCTGACTACCGCTGGAAAAAGAAGTACAGTTTAGAACAGTAAAAGTAGCAAGATCATAGTGATGAGCAATATGTAAGTGAAGGGGACGCGTAAATCTTGTAGTTCAGCGAGAAAGCACGCTTATTTCTATTCTACATATCCGTAAATAATCCTAAGACACGGGTTGCTTTTCCAGTACTGAAAACAACATATTCTCCAAAACGCTAGAATAACCCCATGGACATCATCATAGTCTGCTTATAATAGTCTCCAATTACAAAGACACTGCGAAAGAACTTCAGCAAAATATAAGTTAAAACGTTCAGAAGAACAAAACCATTGGTGTATCCAGGTCAGTAAGAATTCTGTATCTTCTCAAACTTTCCACTGATGTGGAAATAATGCAATTACGTAGTTCTTGATTTTGAACTTGATTTTTAAGGCCTTTAGGCAACTTTGGCTCAGGTCTGATGGATGATGACGGGATGAATTGGTGCAATGAAAAATGTGGGAGGAAACGGGAGAACCCCGAGAAAACCGACGACCACGGTGTTTGTCCACCACAAAGCCCATATGACACGAGAAGGGATCGAACCGACAATCCCAAGAACCAGAGATGAACTTATGTAGCTGTTTTGAAGCAGTTAAATTCTTGTTTGCATTTCATTACCTGATAAAGCTCAATAGGACATGGGGCAAATTTGTAGTTACGAATTTGAGTAACGTATCAAATCAGTGGCATGCAGCGTTTACAAAATGGAAATTATAAAAATACAACAGAAATGAAAATAATGCTATGCCCATTTATTTCAAAACCCTTCTTGTAATCAAGTTGTTAAAACCACAGAATGCCTCCATACAGGGCTTTGCTGTTTGAACATTATATGTGGGATTAAGCAGACCCTGAATACTGAGCGTAGAAATGAAGTTTAAAGAATTACGCTAAAAACACACAATACGTTTTACCGAACGCCCGTGGCTCAGTGGTAGAGCATTTGGCTTAGCATTTAGGAGATTGTGGGTTCAATCGCAGCGGCCGACCATCCTGACCAAGGTTTTTCCCCAGTCACACCGTGCAAATGCCGGGATGGCACCTTCAACTTACGCCCTGGTTGACACCTTTCCCCTCCCCTACTCCGACCAGAGCCTTAGATGCCTAAAGGCCATGAATAATTTCAATACACAATATGTTTATGAAGGATTCTTGCGATCCACATATATGAAGTTCACGTCCTCCCACACTAATCATGAAAATATCGTTAACCCCTAATCAGGTAGTGTATTTGCGGCTTCCTTTTTCCTACATGTAAGGGAACACTGATATCACAAAAGAATGTCAAACATAATAAAATTCCATTGTTTACAACTGAAAAGAAAATGTACAACTGATTGGTCATCAGAGATACACCAATGAATGTAAGAAGGAACAGAAATACTTAAAAAAAAAATAACTGAGAATTTATGACTTCAACTGTTTTAAAGTCGTACGCCGAAGATCGGTGAATATGTGAAAGTTAAGAAACGATTGAAACGAAAAACTTTACAGTCACCTAACATTGCTTAACAGTGATCAACAAACTTTGTACATTATAATATAAAACGTATTGTAAATAAATCTACCAACAACCTAATAATACGTAATTCTTTACCCCTAATAAGGTCTGTACAATTTCCAGAAATGGCAGAGTTAAACATTTAGTTCATTTGTCATTTGTAAGAAAACTTCTAGGAAAGAAGACCAGGATTTGTGCCGGCTTAAATTCCTTTTTTCTATATTTAATTCCGTACATAGGCAAATAATGTTAAGATGCTTCCAGTACTGATCGATCAATATTTGTTCTGGGTTCGTGAAATATCCTAACCGATTCTATAAACGTGGGTCGGTGCGTAAATGATACGAGAGACCTGAAACGGTATTTTCAGTGTTGGTATCTCATTCATGTTTTCATTCTAACGGACAGGCAACGTTTGGTCATGCCACTGTACTTTTTACTACAATTACTAGTGACTTTGGTATATGATGTGTTGTCCATGAAATAACCCTTGAAATTCCGTGAATGATTTTTCTAGTCATCGGTGTGCTTAAAGCTAGAAATAATGTATAATTTTTGAAAAGTTTTCTAACCTGTTGTACAATTCCTGAAAATTAGGTAATCCCTCACGCACTTAAAATCCTTGTTTATTATACTGCCCTGGCTTTGATAAAATACTGCCTCTGCGGATTTGAGCCATCTAATTAGCTCAATCTTTAGTGTATTACACTATTTTCAGCAACTGAAAACAATATATATGACCAATTCACGAAGCCAAATCAGGACTTAAACACACTCTGTAAGCTCTAAGATAAAAATCTTCCAACATTAGATGTGTTGGCATGACCTCAGATACTTAGAAAAGTAATTTTGCAGCCCCGTTACCTAGAACTTGTGGTATGTGTGTTTGCAAATTGGACATTTTACTGATTACCAATAAACACAATAGATTCTACTTACCAACACTAACATGGAGACGATTCCATTCAGAATACTTTCAATTTCCGCTTCATTCCCATCCTTGAAACAAGCATCGCAGACACCGATTATTTTGTGGAGATCATCTTCAATGCCTTTTGGAGATTTTTCCTCTGATATTTCAGCACCCAAGCTTTTAAAATACACACGCAATTCTTGAGCCTAGAAGTAAAAAATCAAATCAGCTCATCTTATAAAAATAAACTAGAATCAATAAACCAATACAGAAATCCCCTTGTAAATAGTCACTGACGGGTACGAAACAGTAATAAAGTCGAATAATACAAGCATTTCGATCAGGATTGAGATCAATAAACCTTGTTGGCCACTTCACTGAATCAGAATAAAATATGAGAACAACTTGTTTAACATAGTAATGAAAGCTTGAACATTAAGAATCTTTATATGTAAGAAGCATCACCGCATAAAATAACTCTTCACCTTGCGATTTTTTCAGATAACATTGAAAAAAGAAAGGAAACTAAACACAAACATATGTAACGGTTGGAGGAAGAAAAATAAAATAATTATAGTTCTTGCTGAAAATGAGACATTACTTAACAAAATGTTACAAACAGCTGCAGAAAAGCTGTGAAATACATGGACTGAAAATAAACGTTAACTAAAACTAGAGAAATGGTAAGTGGAACACATCGAACCATAGCAGGCATCAACATTGGAAGAGAAACAATAAAAGAGGTAACCAGTTTTAAGTATTTGGGAAGTACCGCAAAAGGCAAGTACTGTGAGAATATGAAAAAGAGATAACGGTAAGAACAGCGATAGCGAAACGATAAATCATATGCTGAGATGGGGAAGAATGGAGATGGCTTAGCTTGGCATAAAGGACCTGCTGCTTTCGGCAGAATACTAATGATGATACAATGTATTAAACTCTGGGATGAAGATAATGAACGGTATCCGAAAACTAATCGAATAACATTTACCTTGTCGAACCGCTTTCTACAGAAGATGTTTGAAATGGGCCGCTTGCACACGATCCTGCATGTTAAGGAAGACCTTTCCCACGTCATTTGTTAGATTTTGTTCATTATTGCAGCCTATAGCTTTTGAAGTGTATGCGAATTACCTGTGTATACCTTCCACTTCAGTTCTCCTCACACAAACAAGTCAGGCACTGACACACTCGGAGACCGGGTAGGCCACAGTTCCCGGGGAAATGGTGTGATTTCCGAAGTCATCCAGAAACTGTAGTGGGAGCAGTTCTATCGCGTCGCGTACAAGAAGAAACGAAGGTTACCCGACAGAGAGCACATTCATATGGTGAGTGAAATAAATTCCATTGAAATCATTACTGCATTATTAACTAAAGTCGTACATTCAGCACATTTCGGACAATCAGTTATAATAATAATAATACATTACGCAAGAAATGAAGTGGTGCATTTGATTTTATTTACGGCCTTTACGCATTTATGGCTCAGGCCAGGATAGGGAAAAGGACACAATTAAGAGCCGGCCAGGTCCTAAGTTAAAGGTACTATTTACCTCGCGTGACTAAAGAAAAACTCTGGATATACCTGTCAGGATGGTCGCCCACTGGTATCAAACTCAGGACACTTTCCGAGTGTGAAGCCAGCACTCTACGCACTTAACTACTGCCGCTCGGTCTTGTAGTGCATTGGTGTCAAGGTAGGTGATTGGCAGGAAAAAAAAAAGTTTTACCTACCGACCTAGACAAAACCTCTGTGTTGGTGAAATTAAAATATGCAAGCTTTCGTATTCGCTTCGAGTACATTTTCAAGGAACAACAACGTATTAGAAATAATAAAAAGGTAAAAATGCAGGAGAGAGAATAATAAAGAACGGGTCTTAGTTTCTTTCAGATTTTATTTCAATTTTACCGAGAGAGAGAAGTTATCGATAGCCGTTGGCAGCTAAGTGCTACCCGTCTATGTGAAGTAATATTGCTTAATCCAATCTACCATTACCTGGGAAAAATTGCGTACAAGGGGCTCATTTCAGAGTATACTGGAAGTTACTAGAAGCGATTATTATTAGAAATAAAATGCGAATAGAAAAACTTTTGTCACGGAACGTATTCGAGTGGAAAATGGAGTAAAGAGACCGCAAGAGAAGCGAGAAGGAGAGTGCCACAAACAAAGGATGGAGGTGGAAAGAACTGAATTTTATTTTATGGCCTTTGGGCAACTTTTGGCTTAGACCGAATGGGTGATGGGAGAATTGGTGGAATGAAGAAAGTGATCTAGTAACCCCACGCACCAGAGGTGAGCGCTCTACCACTGAGCCACTAGAGAGGAGGAAGGAGGTAGAAGAGCTGAAAGTTAAGAAGGATTGTAGAAAATTCAGAGGCCTTACGAAACAGCTTACAATGTAATAGAATTCAAAATCTTATGCTTTTGCATCTATTAAGATACTAATACGGAGATGTTATTGACGTTCGCCAACTGCACATTCATTCAAAATGGCCGATGGATTTTCAGTCTGAAACTTGCGCCATCTGTCAACACTGAGCTATTACACGTGGCAGGAACAACATATTGACCGACAATCTATATCGTATTGTCTCGCCTGTTGCCATATTATGCACCCTATCGGACTTTAAAAATGGGCCCATAGGTCATTATCTATGAATACGAGTGTACATTAATTATCCAAGACTTACTAAATGGCAGAAATCATTTGTTCTCTCTTACTGTAATTAACCAAAGCCTTAATTATAACTTCACTCAAAGAATTTAACTAAATGTTACATTTTCCGATAATCTCCACGTTTAAATCCACATGCAGACCAGTAATGATGTATTTACTCTACCCTAGGAGTACATCTATACATATCATCAGGACATGCAAGTTGTCAAATAATATGGTTTCTACTGCAAACATCATAAAACTAAGAGTAATAATACAGAACAGAGTAGAAAAATTCGATGTACCAAAGAAAAAAAGTTCACTGTTGAAGGTCCAAGAAAGAGGGCTTAAAGAATTTCAACCACTTAAACAGAAAACGCATTTTGGATGGGGGAGAACAAAACAAGACATGATACTCCCTCCAAACAAGGACATTTTCAGGAAGTGTTGAAAAATAAAAATCTGGTCACATACGTCTTGTCGGTTATTTAATACTATATCAATATAGATGACAAAATTAAAATACCTACAAGCATAGGAAAGTATACAAAACTCAGTCATAATAATAATAAAAAAACAATTCGACAACAGACGAAAACAAACATACGGATTCTAGTGTCAAGAAATCAGTTATATAATCATCTAATATATAACAAATATTCTTGTTAACAAATCCAAAACTTCATGTTTCTCTAGCTTCTGTTGCTTTACGTAACCTCCATTCTTACATTTTTTTTTCCTTACTGGCCTGGATTGCGATTTCATGAAAAGCACACCTCGACGTTACTTGTCAAACTGAAACCTGGACAAAATAGTAAGAATTAGAATTCCGCCCTTTTCTCTTCTCGCATGCGTAAGATTGAAAAGTGTTCTTGTGGTCTAGCGCAAGAAAAGAGAAAACGGAGTAAAAACAAAGTGAATAAGTATATATTGATTTGTGTAGGCTGCAACTACACAGTTTCAAAAATCACTTCTCTTTTTTCATAATCAAACTTAAAACTGTCGATTATCGGAGCACATTAATTATGGCAGGAATGGCAAATATTTGAAAATTTACTGGCATATACGAGTTAATAAGTGATATGTGTGTATAGTATAAAAAGACAATAGAATTAGTCAAGTGTGTGTTCTGAAACAGTGCGCCGGGCACTGTCGACCGTTCTACTATACCCCGACAAGCCTCTTGTCTAAAGCAAATATGGCAGTTTTTCAAACCTTTTGCGATTTCAACCACCAAATTGCCTCTGATGGGAGGGTTCGAAACGCTTAAGTTACATGTGATTGCTGTGTACAGTTTTCACGTTTGTTTACTATAGATTTCCATGTGGTCTCGAAAGAGATGGTGAGAAATTACTACGCTGTATAATTAACATAACATTGGAGAAAATGCGATTGCTCTTACTTCTTAATCACTACACAATTATTGTATACAGTCCCTATAATACTCGTCCCAGTTTTCCACCCCACAATACACAGACTGCGTGCGTAAAATTTCTGCCCACTTTTGGAGACGAAATTGAAAGGCAGAGAACACAAAAAGAATGACTGCACATAATTACAATCATTATGTATAACCTCTTGTCATCTGTCTGGTAGGATATTAATCCTACGCCGATAAAACTTCTGAGGTTTGATGAGCGATGGTGTTCTGTAATGGGCGAAAAAGGTCGTTTCGGCAACGTCGGGGCAATAAGTTACATGCAGTACCATTTCCAAGTAACTATTGCCATCCGCTGAAAGCAGGATGAGATCTGGCGATATCATGAAAACGCTTTTGTGATTGACGAGCGCTGGCCTTTTTGATACCGGTCCCTTCTCTCAGTTTGTCCAACTTCAGCCTTTAATATTACGGTACATTATCCACTTACAATCATACCAAAAACGGTTCACGTATGTAACAAGAAAACAACGAAACACAAGTACTCCCTCCCTCGTTTCCTCGCAATAACCTGCTGTGGAACCCATTGATCGAACTTTGTGATGAACCCAAGCACATGAAGATGTTCGACTGTTGTTCTACGTACCTAGAACATGTCCGTTAACCTTGCTGACAGCTGGCTGAGTTATTCGTTACCGTTATAATCTCCTCCCATATACCACTGAAGGAATCCAGAACGTGATTCATCTTTACAGCTTCTCTCTGTCCCGCAATTTCCGAAACCAACTGTAACAGGTGTTGTTGGCAACTACACCCTCGTCCCCATACACCTAACGAATGATGCGACAAGATGCAGTCGCAGTAGTGCATTTACTGCGAAAGATACTATCACACACGCAATGCCTGACTATGCTCCACTGCTTTCGTAGCCAAAGATTCAAATCCTCGCACCGGCATCTGTAATATCAGTAATCTGATTATCATCGGCACGTACAAAATTAGTTAATTCATCTTTCACATACCCAATACAAGACTTAGGGCCTACGTGTAAAGGGAGGGCAATTTGCGGTGCACGTCACACGATGACAAGGTTCTAGAATACTGGCCCGTATGGGTGAATTATTCTCGTCTTTAGGGAAAATGACATTTCGGGAGAAGATCGGGACTACAGACGCATAGTTCCAGAAAGGGCTTTACACGTTAAAGGATGGTATTACAGTGTGATCATAAGACAGATGGAAGAAATCACTGTACGTATGAAAAACGGAAGAATCTAACCAGATCTCGCCCAACCAGCCTTTGCTTCCTCGGTATTAATTTGAATCTGTGCTGTTTTCACGCAAGAATGTAGGCTACTCGGATGTCGCGAGAAAAATCTATATAGAGCTGTAAACACTTCAAGTATAGGACACTAAGGTGGACTAGCGTGAGTGTACCAGTAAGGAGCCACCTGATATAAATATGTTCGAAATAAGCCAAATTTATTGTTGATTAAATTTGGCTAAAACAGAACAAGATATGATTCCTTACCTAAACAGATTATTTTCTTTCTAGCCTAACGTGTCTAAAAAGTACAATGTTCCATGTATGAGCCGGGGGCTGTGCATGCTATCGGTCCGTGTGAGTTCGTTAAGCGTTTTGTTAAGAAAAGGGTAAATGTAATCTCTAAATATACAAAAAAAAATCTTAAATGCATATTAAGTAATACGAATTCAGCTTACTAATTCTGAACAAATAATTACATTCTTGCATAGAATATAGATGACACGATAATTATTGTAAAGTTCAATAGCCCTCCTGAAGTACATCTCAAAGGATGTGGGCATAGTAATAGGCCACACCGGCATACTAGCGAAGCTAAAAAAAAAAAGGCTGGTTTTAGGGGATAAAAGTAACAGCAATATCATGTGAATTCAACTTGCTTGCCCACTAGTTTATTTTAGCTCTTAATCCACAGAATCAAGTTGTAGACCATGTTGGCACTGCTTGGTAGCCTACTACCGGGTTCCATGGTTTCAATTCTGAACGATACTCAGTCATCCCCTCTTTCAATCAATTACATTTTTAAAAGAATACCTTACTGATTCCTTCTGAATAGAACCAGTTTATTCCTGATATTATGTTTCTAATCCATAAGAGAAAAAGTCCAATAATCTCACCAAGTTTTATTGTTCCCACGTTTTATCCCGGAGATGGACAAGTTTTGTAAAAAAAAATTGGACAAATAAAGAAATTTTTCTTCCTTTTAAAAACTACCATTTAACTTGAAGGCTGAAAAATTCTTTAATGTGGAAACGTAAACGTTACTGACTTGTAAACGTGCACGGTATAACAATATTTAGTTTCATTTTTTTTTTTTTTTAAAGAATTTGCGAAGTTAAAATGAGTAATGAAAACTATTCATATTCCTAAAATTAACCAAAGTAAGTGCTTAAACTAGTAATTTATAGCGAAAATAGCTCAATGTATACAGCTACGACTTGATTATTGAGTAACGTAACATTTTTTTTAAAGATAAAATAAAGTGCAGACAGTTTATTTAAGTTGGTGGACCATTACTTGATTCTTTGGAAGGATATGTGGCCTACTACTTGTATATCGCACTCTCATTTCTGTTTCTTTTAAAATTATGCGTAATAGATCCTGACTTAGCTATCAGTTTCTATTTACATAAACCAAAGTGCAGGAAAGTGTAGGGGAAAGTTAAAACGAAAAAAAAAGCACTATGAAAATTTTCATTTTATTTCGCTGCCAAAGATAACTGTATGGCGCTACAACGTCTAAGGGCCCTAACCTGTCATACAGCTTTATTACGTTCAAGTAGTGTCACGTGGTCAGCATAAAGCCTCTTCGTAACACCCCAATTGTCCTCACGATGGTGGGTCAATACCGAAATACTGTGTCCCCAGTCGGAATCGAACCCGGGACCAATACCGAATAGGTCACGCCACATCTCGTTTGACAGTACTTCAATAATTAAAACAGTAAAAACTGAATAATTAAGATATTAATGGACAGGAGTTCTGTAAACGAAAATTTGGCTACTCTCTGGAAACTCCACCGGCTCACTCAAAACATTGAAGGCTAGGTTAGGTTACGTTAGTTTAAGTCATCCTGAACTTAGCTTAACGACTTTAGTCCTTCGAAATCAAATCCACAATAATGTAATAAGCAGGGTGATTTTTTCGTCCGGGAGAGTACCTCTCAAAACAATGTGATACATATTAAAAAAAAAAAAAGTTCTCAAAACAATACGGGATATTAAAAAAAAAACTGGGGACTGCATAAGAACCGCCGACCACACTAAAAGGAATCAACCTAGACTTTGTTCATAAATCAAAAATAAATAAAAGTTATTTTTCCCCAGTGTATGCAAAAATGTGGGCCAGCGAACAAGAAGCAGCTAGCACAGGGCATTATTTCTACCACTGCTTACAATATGTATTGTAATTTCTACCTCCATATGTTTCGACTTCAAAAATATGCCACATGGCTTGCATTCTAGTAATCCCAACACCGAAACGATATTATAAATACTATTTTCGTACCTGATCTTCTAGCGACAAGTCAATAAACACTGGGATATTCATACTGTATTTCTTGTATATTAGCTTTTAACACCATAACATAATTAACCGCAAGCAGAGTCCGATCAATTAGAGAATATAATATTGCAATTTGCAACCTTGCACTTTACACACGCGGCACGCCTTTCCGTTCCACTTCTACATTCACTTCACTGCTAACTCAAGGTAGGTGGATTGGTTACTGTTACTAAGTTACTTCCGTTCTGTCTCAGGGATCGACACTTAGGGCTCATTTTAATGAAACCTTACGTTGCTTGCTTTGTTTGCGATTTGGATGAATAGACAATTGAAATACGTGGTGTTTTGTGGTGGAGTTTTAGTACGTGTTTTAACACGTATATCAATTCGCTATTCATTCAAATCGAAGGCAACGCAAACCTGTTTGAAAATCAGTCCTTAACGAGCGACTCGTGTGAGGGCTTCAAACAACAGGGGAAAAAGTTAGGGCTCATTTTCATTTTAAAGTTTGCTTTGCTTGCGATTTGTGTGAATAACCAATTGAAACAGGTGGTGTTTCGTGGTGCAGTTTTATTACGAGGTGTAACACGTGTTTCAATTGGTTATTCACCTAAATTGCAAGCGTGATTGAAAAGCAGCCTTAATAGTTTCTTTTTTAAAAGCGACGTGTGCTATTCGAAGCAATACTTTCTGTACGTAAAACAAATGAAAGCTGACAAATAAACCTTAGCTACTGATGGGACAGAGAAGATTTTTTTTTCTTCCGTCATGATTAGAATGTCAACGTATGTGCGCATGAAAATTTTAGCAATTCGAATCTCGAGCGCAATTACTCTGAGAGAAATCGATGATATTTGAACTGAATTTTATTTATGGCCTTTAAGTATCTAGGGCTGAGGTCGAGATAGAGAGGGGAAAGGATTCGGGGAAGTGTCGAACAGGGCCTATGTTCAAGGTGCCATTACGGCATTTGCCTGGTATGACTGGATAAAAAAAATATGTCTGTGGAAACAGTTCAAAAAGTGTGAAAATATCCTAATATTCTAAAACTGCTGAAAAAATAAAAGGCAAATGAATAGAAAAACGTATAGTGCACCATTGGTATAGATTTCTTCTACCCATTTGGGTTTCAATTCTACCGTTATTTTAAAACAAAATGGGTGTTTACAGGCTATTGCATTATCAGCCGCATAGAAGTGGCAAATTCCCTTGTTTGTCACAATAATACAGTCACGGCAAAACGGACTTCAGAAACATATTTGTCAAACTTCAAGCCCAAAATTACATATCACAAGACCGCCATCCCATCTAAGAAAGTCAGTCGAGGCTCAAGATGGCAGCCATGAAGAACATACTCCCCACAGGTAGCGCCTTCCACCAAATACCTATTACTGGGTATTTGATTTCCATTTTTTTAATAATTTTAGAGACATAAGATTATTTTCATACTTTTTAATCACTTTCCACAGACAGAATTAGACTTTTATAACATCGATCACCAACACCAACTTCTCGAAGACCCCTTCTAGCATTATTCTCCCAACGTCTCGATCTTCCCAACGGTCTCTTGCCCTCCGGTTTACCGATCACGATAGATTATAATCTTCGTTTCTCCATATTCGAGATACATGACCGTATGCCCTCCTTATTCGTGGCGATTTCATTATTCTTACAACATCGAGTGAGTCCTAAAGTTCGTGAAATTCTTCATTATTCAGTCTCCTTCGATCCCCAGTCATCTCGGTCCGTATATCTTATCAAGAACTTATTTTCAAACACTCGTAATTTATGTTCATCTGCTAGGGTCGTACTCCAACTTTACCTGCAGAATAACCGTACATTTTCAATTTCAACTTTCTTGATATTAGTCCAGAAACTGCTAACCTCTCGATTGAGTAGAAACATGCTTTGTCCGATGCTGAGCGAATTTTTATTTCTTTCATTTCTAGTTGTTTCATATGCTCCCAAGTATTTAAATTTGTTTACTTTCTCTATGTACTAATTCTTATTTATCTATTTCCTTCATTCTTGTTACGGCTTGTTATAAAGCATTTTGTTTTCTCTATGTTTTCTCATCGTAAACTTCTACTAAAACATTGGTGTTACTTTGTAGTCCATCTATATCCCGTACTAAATCTACATCATCCGCGTACGCGAACAGTTGATTCAAGCCATTCTCTCCTAGTCCCTTTTTGCCCTCTTTTATTTTCTTAAGCGAGTTAGCAGGATATTACTCAGTACTTTATAACATATTGGGAGTAACGACAATACCGCAGTATATATATATATATATATATATATATATATATATATATACACGTATATGTTTTCTTCGGTAACTATTACAGTCCGATTTATCGCCTTTTTTTATAAAGCGGAACTATTATTGAGATTTTCCATTTCTTTGGGCGCTCAATCCTTTCTCCATATAGCACTTCACTTTTCACTTTATGCAGTACCTTGATTAGTGTCGTTCCTCCCGTTTTAATTAATTCGGCTGAAATATAGTCTATTCCTGCTGGTTTGAAATTTTTCAACTTCTTTACCGACATTTCGACTTCGATCTCACTAGGTTCAGGTTCCCACTGTTCTGCTGTGTAGAATTTGAGTTCCTTTGGTTTTTCTCCGGTGTGTACATTAAAAAAATTTCGAAATAATTTTCCCACGCATCGACAGTGTTAGCCGGATCCGCTTCAATATTTCCTCGTTCACTTCTAATCATCCCTAATCTAGTCTGGTAACCTTTCCTTAACGAGTTTGCCCTTTGTACAGAACTCATATGTTATTTGTCTTCCCGTTTTCCTCTATCTCCTGAATCTTCTGAGTGAAGATATTCTCGCTTTCTGTTTCTGAACCCGCTTGTGGCGTTGCGTTTTTGTAGCGGTTGGTATTTACTTCGCTTTTATTACTTAGCCATCGTTGTCTTGCTTGTTTACGTTCCTCGTGCAGCTTAAGGTATTCATCAAACAAAGGCTTGCTATTCTGCTGTTTCTTCTTACCTAAACGTTCCTTCGCTGCGCCCTTCATTATATCACGAATTGCCTTCCACATCTTACATCAATTTCGTTATTAATGTCATGTTTATTACTACTTTATGCGGCTAAGATTTTGCAACTATTTGAGATTTCCAGTTGGTTATCTGCTCTTACGCTCTGATTATCTAAACGTTTAATTTCGAATTTCACGTGTTTTGATCCTTAGACTTCTCTGTTCGTGATGCATAACTTTTCCCTTCAAAGTACATACTCTTTACTAGTAGGGTTTTCGACATTGCGAAAGTTATCAGTCTTTCTGCATTGTTGTTGGTCTTCTCGTGAAGGCTGTATTTGTCTATAATTAGGTCTATAGTTTTCCTCCCTTAGTGTTGAAATCACCCAACACAATTTTCGCATTATATTTCGGTAATCGGTCAATCTTTCTAGCTGCTCGTAAAATCTAACTTTGCCGTTATCATTAGCCACCTCGGGCGGAGCATAGACATTTATTAAAACTGTGTTGCTCCGTGGAGAACGTATCGTAATGTACGATAGTCTTTCGTTCAAAATTTGCACCTCCAGAAGTTTACTGTTCTCGATGACGAATCCTGTTCCGAAATCGTGAAACTGTGTTCCCCCGTAGTAGAAACTGTACTTGCCCTGTCGGACCCTCCCACCGAACTTCTTGTATCGCTTATATGTCCAGCTCGTACTTCTCGGTCTCGCGTACCGCCGCCTGAAGAGTACCGATTTTGTATAACGTTGGTGCGTTCCACGTTCCTATTCTAAGGTCTTTTCTAATCCTCTTCGTAGACACCACCCCCCCTGACTGAAGGAGTCCCCACTCGGAGATCCGAATGAGGGACTCGTTTACCTTTGAATATTTTACCTCGAGAGAACCCATGAACCATCTGTTACAATTTCTTGACATGTTTTATCGGTGTAGAGTTGTCAGTTTTACGACCTCGTAGTAAAGGCAGAAATAACCGGAAGATAAAATATACAACTGTTTTCTGCTCAATCAATATGTTTGCTTGTGAGAAGCGAATGGTCGGAATGTTTATGCTGCCATATTTAATGAGCTTTCAGTAAACAACTCCATTTGCATCGCGTAAAATTATAATTAAAGGAACTAATCTGACGTCCTCTCTATTTAGGTGAAGTGAGTAAAAAACTGGAAATGCGTATAAAGGATATTTTACATGACTTTGATTATCTATATTCGAGAAGAGCGGAAAATTTTGTAAACGCAAACAACTAGAAAAAGAAGGAAATCTAACTTCACTTTATGTAACCTATTTCTCATGCGTAAATGCTGTCAATTATTTATAAGTACAAACGCTAAATTACGAGGGGCATTCAGAAAGTAATGCCTCCAAGCCCACTACTTGGCCAATAGTACTGCAAATATTCTGAACTGTTTATCATTAATGCACTGATGTTTAAGCTATAGAATGTCACTTGTTTCACCTTACTATCTCTTCTCGTTCCAGAGTAATGGAGCAATCCATGGCATCCAGTTGTGACGTCCGGTTGGAACAGCGTTCTGTCATTGATGATCATCAACATCAGGTGGACGAGTTGATTCGGGGCAATAAAAGGATCAAGCAACACGAGATCGCAACAACACTCACCATTTCCATTGGTTCAGTGAACCACATCATTAAGGACCTTCTGCGTTACAAGAGGATGTGCGCTCGTTGGGTACAACGGCAACTCACGCTTGGCATGAAAGAGTCGGGGAAGAGGATCTGTCAGCAGCTGCTCCTGCGATATGAACAGGAAGGTGACGACTTTCTTCGCAGAACTGTTAGTGGCGACGAGTCGTGGACACACTACTACGACCCGGAAACGAAGCGTCAACCGATGGAGTACCGCCACACGTCCTCGCCTGCCCAAAAACATTCAAAGTTGTCCCATCTGCTGGCAAAGTGTTGTTGACCCTCTTTTGGGATTGGGATGAGGTCGTGCATACTGAATTTATGCGAAACGGTCAGACAATAAACTGAGATCGCTATGTTGACACCCTAAAGCGACTGCTGGCCAGATTGCAACGCATTCGCAAAGATAAACAGGCAATTCTGCACGACGACAATGCTCGTAGGCACACAAGTCACAAAACTCAGGAAGCACTGCAGCGCCTGAGGTTCACGGACATTCTACCTCATCCTGTCTATAGTCCGGATCTTGCGCCCTGCGACTTTTGGGTCTTCCGCAAACTTAAGGATCACCTTAAGGGCCAACGCTACAGTTGTGACGCGGTGGTGGAAGCAGCAGTTCGGCAATGGTGTCGCCAGCAGCCACCACAATTCTTCGCCGACGGCATGAAAAACCTTGTTTCGCGTTGGCGCAAGTGTGTTGCCCGTACTGGGGACTATGTTGGAAAATGATGCCACCATTTGTAGCTGACACTGCAAGCTTTCCACTGATACCTGTATCGGTGCTATCTGTTAAACACAAATAAAGGTATCACCTTGGAGGCATTACTTTCTGAATCACCCTCGTAGTAAAGTTCTTGAAAGAAGATGAAAAAAAAAACTCATTTAAGACAGCAAAATGAATAAATGACAGAAATCGTGGAAAGCAGTACCACGAGTCACTGACCACAGCTAATGAAAAGTAAAAATAAGAGACATCATCATAGGGAAATATTCTCTAACACTACAAATAAATACAAACAATGTAGAAACCTAAATACATTTCAAGGGCCTTGTTTTTAGTTCAGTCATCCTTTAAATACTTTAATAAACTTTGCTGATATACATAATTTCGTTTAGGTCATTATAAAACTTTGCTAATATAGACAACTAAAATACAGTTCGGCCTGAGATTGAATAACTCCTTTGTTGGTTACTTTTAATAATGTTTAAAAGATGAAAAATCCGCAGCTACTAAACAAAGTTGTTCAAGTAATTGGAGTAAAATCTTTCGCAAGTCATTGTGACCAACAGTAATGGCTTTGACATTGAAGCGGCAGTCAAACACTCTCTTTCTTTGGGCCATGGCTGTTTGAGAGAAAAAACTCGCTCGATATTGAGGTTGTGACCAGGTATGGTGAATAAATAACACAAAGTTTCAATACCTCTGAAAAATTGTCACAATTAAAACAATTCTTGAAAAACGAACTCCACTAAAATCTAAAGACGTGAAAAATTTCTCTTATTTCGTACCAACAATCCATTTAACCCTTTGAGACCTGTTGGCCACAATTCTGGTGACATTTTTTTATGAGCATTGTTATTGGTATGAAGACTATCCGTACTCTTTTATCAACATTAACTTTAATGATATTCAAATACCTGTTGCATTCTGACATAGACTAAATACTAACATATATTTTATTATAGAATTATACATCTTACGTATCTTCATCTGCGCTAACGAGCACGTGATTTTAAACCCTTCTGTTAGGTGGCTCTGGCGACTACTTTCAGTCACTGGATCTTTCCAGTACTAGCCCCAAGAGCCACCTAACATAAGGGCTCGAAATCACTTGCTCTTTAGCAAATAATAATAATAATAATAAACAAAAATCATTAATTTTAGCGCAGACATAAATAGGTAATCGGTATAAATGTATATTATTATATGGTTTTATGATTTTAGTGAATAGTCTGTGGGTAACACACTATAAAAAGTTTGTGGTGTTCATTTACATTCAACCACATCTGCATGTAGTTCATTCTAATAATTTGGAAGTTTTTATTTGCGAACCAAACTTTTTAGTTATTCTAGTTCGTTAGGATGCTTGAGTGTTGTGCAGTGAAATTTGCAAAAATGCAATGCTATTTATTGTAACATGATTTATTGAGGAAGTATATAATGTACACAATTATGTACAACCGGATTCAATTGTATGTATTTGTGTCCTAAACATAATCTCACTGCGCATCTGTTTCTTTGTGCTTATATGAGTTGGATGTACTTTCTTTTTGCTTTATTTTCAGCAAATGTATCTGCCATCAAACTAACCATTTGAAGCGCTAAACCGTCCACGTCCCAGGAGCTTTCTAAATGCTCAAAAAAATCATCAAATTCGGCCAGCTCAAGAAATTATTACCAATTCGACACATCCATGTTCAAAGTCTTTGAATTGAAGCTTTTCATGACACCACAAACATCCAGATAGCACATTAAACTTGCAGTAATATTGGTATTGCATATCTCCAAGCTTGCAGCAAGTTTGGCATTGCAAGACTGCAAAATTTCTTCAATCTTGTAGCAAACTTGCTAGTTCACGGATCTCAAATTTGTTACAAACTTTGCACGCCAAACTTGCTACAAACCTTTTTTAATTTCGTCGTTCATACTTTTTTAATTTTATATTCTTGTGATGTCACAAATTCCTTCAAGTGGGAATTACTTGCAAGTGTCCTTACATGCTTAACACACCACCAAATTACTCCCCAACAGTAACTAAACATCAGTACTCCATCTCCATGATGATGGAACTGAAAGTCGTTGCAAGTTCGCAAACTGTTCGAAACTATTACTTGTAGTACCATACAAAGTCTATAGTATCATTTGTTGAACTGCTTTTGAGAGATACTGGTTTTACGTTTGAAGCAATAGGCCTATCATATTTTGTATCTTTGTCGGGTGTCCTATTTTTCTTTCAGATCTTCATTCTTATGATACTGAAGTTCCGATATATACGTTTTTGTACATTAAATATCTGGAAAAACAAAGGGTCCCACAAAAAATTCAATCAAAATGTATTGAGAAGACCCTCTTACATTCAAAAATTACAACAAATATTTTTTTTATCCATTGCACAACTGATCAAATAGCTCACTGTCATCAGTGTGACTCTCTTTTCCATCTGAATACTTTACACGCACCACAAGGTCATCAAAACCAAGATTTCAATTGACAGACATTCCATCCACTGAAAACCTAGAACTTATCAAAGGATGATGTCCAATATTCTAAATAGTCCGCGCAAAAACTGTAAACGAAAGGAGTCACATCATCGAACTTATCACATCATTTACCAATTATGTTTTCCTTTTGAGCGCTGATCAGTTCTGCGATAAAAAGCGGAAAATATTTTGATCAAATACTTCTTTTGAAGCACTTTTTGTTAAATTTCAACATATTATTTCTAGCACAGGATTGTTTTCTCTTCGATAACTTCTATTTTAAAGTCGGAAACAGACATTAAAGAATGTGAAACCACAAATATATGGTGCAGTAAAAAGTAATCAATTATTTTTGCATGACATTGAAGGCTTGACTTACCATAGTTAGAATGATCCGATTTAGGTCACATATGCGCCGTTTTCTTCGATAACGTGTTGCCATTTGGAAGGTAATATCATGATGCCTCTCTCATAGAAGCCCTTGTCCCTATTGGCAAAAAATTGAGACAGTCGATGTTCACAAGCCTCTCTTGACGCGAATTTTGCACCAGCAAACGTGTTCGCCATGGACAGGAACAGATGGTAATCACTCGGTGCCAGGTCCGGACTATAAGGTGGATGCATAAGAACCTCCCAACCAAGCTCCCGGAGCTTCTGGCGAGTCACTATCGATGTGTGTGGCCTGGCGTTGTCCTGGTGGAACACAATGCCTCTCCTATTGGCGAAAGCTGGCCGCTTCTGGGCGATTGCTGCCTTCAGACGATCCAATTGTTGACAGTATAGTTCCGAGTTAAGGGTTTGGCCGTAGGGGAGCAGCTCATAGTAGATAATTCC
>JAGDQP010012065.1:0-51251 GCA_022664845.1 Lepisma saccharinum
GTTACACTAGAGATTACAGTTTAAAATTAAGTCCTTCATACATTTCTTCAAAGCCTGATCCCAATCTCAGTCAAAGTTACCGATATGTCATTAATGAAAAAAATATATATACATGCTTGATAATAGGAAATAAATTATAAATTAAATGTTATACGCAAAGAATAATTAAAATCGTCTTTGATTCTTAAACATGAGAAATGATATAATATTTTATCATATCACTCATATAATTTTCTATATGAATTTGTAGATTGGATCACTTAATAATCTTAATAATTGTCTCTGGGTTATGTCTAATACAAAGAGAAAACTATTTAATTATGTGAAATTATAGAAGTAGGAATCCATTTTGTGCTTTGGTTTCCGCCCTTAATTTGCTTCCAGTGCATTGGCAGCTTTGATGAAGTTAAATAAAATTTCTAAAAGTCAATTATCTTCAGTGCCAGTTTAGTAAGCCATTGCAATTGCTTGTAGATATTATAACAAAATGTCCGAAGTAAAAATAATCTAAAGACCTACAATTACTCATTTCAAAGGCATTCGATAAATAAACACTTGTTAGGGCATCGCTGGCCTTGAAAGCAATATTGACTATGTTCTCCTTTGTTTGTATGCCCATTCATGTCTAATATTTTTTTTTCAAAGTTTAATTTGTTAATTGTGTATTTTCAACCCTTTATGTGTTACCACCCAGTGTGTCAATTAATTAAAAATACTTTTTCGTTGATACTAACTAACAACAATTGAAAGAGCTTTTAGTGTTAATGAACAAATTAAAACGTAAGCAACATAAGATATTAATACACGACAAATACATGAGCTGTATTGCAAAACTTCTCAGTTTTGATTCTACTTGAATTTAGATGCATTAGCCGCTGCTTTTCTTGAATATTACAATTTAAAACTAACGAAAGAATAACCGAATACATCTTCTAAATAGTTCATGGGCATTCACATTGTAAGTAATAAATAAGCAGTTCCATAGTAATTCTGGACTTAGCGCTTATATAATATACATAAAACTTAATGTTTATATATCTGGCCTTTTTCAAAATCAGGAAATAAATATAACATTTAGAAAAGAAGTGTTTATTGATTACAGCTAGTTTTGTAACATTCTTGGTAATCGTATTTTGTTATTACTAGTTATAGCAATACAAGAATCTGTCAACGCAGATCGATCATTATTTCTAAGACGGAAACGAACAGAAGTATAAACAGAAAACTTATAGGGTGTGAGGGCAACACGTTCTTTGAGTTGGCCTGTTTTATGTAACTAAAATAATCAGAACGTGGGCGGACCCAATACTGAAGTACAATGACATGTTCGTACATACCAGCTCTATTCTTGGAGTATTTTGGAGCAATGTGGAATAATAATTTATATTATGTGTATATTCTTTCGCCAAACTGAACAGCTGACGGTTAATTCGTCACTATTCGTTCTTCCTAGGAAGATTCGCACTATTCATCCACTCAGACCCGTGACACCGTTTGAACTTCATACTGTGCTTTCAATCTTTTCAGACTTTTAGCTGACTTCATTTTTTTTCCTTTACTAGAAATTTGATAATATTTATTATTTCCTTTCCAAAAATACTTATTTGTGTTTATTAAAACTATTTTGCATATGCAAGAGAAATTGTGGGTACTTCAACACTACAACACAATGGATTCTTAATGAAATAATGTAATACCGCAAATAGTCACAAAAATGCAGTATTCTTGAATTTCGGTGCTATAATTAAATAACTAACGAAACTCTATGTTTTGTTTTGGAACCCACAACTTCATTGCCGAAGTAATAAACATAGGTCAGTATTAGTTTCGTGCCCAACTCAGCTACATGACCTACACATCTTAGCCATCGTGGTTTCATTATTCTAATAATATTGCTTGAAGCGTATAGTCTGTTTATTAAACTATACTTCTTTATTTTGCAGGTTTCTCTATTGGTCTGTCATCTAGTCCCGTTTTAGTCCGTAAATCTTTATCAATACATTATTTTCTAACATTCACAGTTTGTGTTCATTTCCCAGATTTGGATCCTCAACATTCATACTTTAGGATTACCGAAAGAATAACTGTTCTACATACGTTCAGCTACTACCTTCTTGACATTATGCGCGAAGATTCGATTTTATGTAGTAAATAGAAGCGTGCATTTCCCGGTACCACACTACATTTTCTATTTGTCTGTCCCATTGTTTCTGCTTGCTTTATATGCTTTCGAGTGTGCACGATGCTTTATATACTCGATGCGTTTCTAGAATGAAGTTTTTACTTTCTTGAATTTCGCTCTTAATTGTTATATTTTTGTTTCCTGTTTCTTCTGCATTTCCTTTCGTTATTATATAATTTCTTTTGTCATATTCTCCTGTAGAGCCGTTTCTTTGTAAGGTTGTCGTAGTGGATCGCTTTTACTTTGTAGTACTTCTGTGTGTTTCTCTACTGAAAAAACATAATACGCGTGAACTAAGAGCTCGTTCAAGCTATTTTCTCTTAGTCTTTATTCGCCTGTTACAGTTTCAGAACCGCATATTTTAAACCGAATTTGATGCGTAATGGGGACAAAACATCGCTTTCTTTCAACCTTCTGTGAATCGTGAAGCTATTTAACATATTATTACGTATAGATATGCTACAATAAGTTCAATGAAACATGTAAATCATAGTTGAATTACAAATTATACGAGGATTTTTGGACTGAAAGATGGGGATCTAAAAGTAATAATTAAATTAAATGCTGCCAAGATTTTGTAGAGGATTTTCATATGATAAACTCATATGTTAACTTAAAGTCAATAAATATTTATTAAGCTTTTTTGTTGATTTGGAAAATAAATTTAACAACTAATAACAACATACTCCAAAATAGGTTGAACTGCTCTGGTTTGGGTATTTTGGAAAGATTTACCACAACGCATTTAATACAGGAAAATATTTAAATTCACAGAGACAATGTTTTACTTTATAGAATTACTTATTGATGATAATCAAAGAGTCTCGAAGAATGGAAGTCAGGTTTTAGAATTACGGCTTATAGCACAATAAAAATGTTTATTATAAGAGCTATTAAAGATGAATTGGATGTGGAAAGTGAAATACTCTTTAGCCAATCATAATTTGTGAGTAGCTACCCGAAAAGTTATTGTTTTCTGTCAAGTTTCATTATCTTATCAGAAGGAAACAATTCATTATCAACAGTAAATTCTCACCATACATCCATTGTGCACAACGTTCTTGAGCATAACCCCGAACCTTTCCGCAAATTCATTCGCGCTTTGCAAATTAACATTCAGACTAAGTGAAAACTTTTCTAAGCAAAGGTAAATCCTTAACGAAAATTTATATCAGTGTTCAGAAAGTACTACAAGTTCTAAGAAATCATGTTCAAAATTTAATTCCATAGTTACGATGTTGTGTCTTGCTGAACTATTAAACGAATTATTAAGGAAGTCTATATTTGTATTTTCAGGATAATTGAGAAAAAGAAACTCGTAATAAAATAATAAAATAAAGATTGAGGCTGGCAAATAATCTTCTATTAGTTATAGTTTTGTTGTTCTAAATAAATAATATGTTCATCTATAGTGCAGTTTCTTATTCAAAGAACAGTGACGAATAGCACCAATGACTCTCTGTTTTAGCCAATATTAGGGTTTATCATTAAGTACTCGAGACATACAGATAACTACAAGGAAACTACTTTTGGATCTAAGAAAGGAAAAATATAATCACAAATCATACTTTGGGACAAGTAATTTTCATTCTCTTTAGTATGATTTCCGTACATAAAATCATATTAATATTTAATACCGGTCGCCCTGAGTCAAACGTTGTCAAATGGACTTAAATAATCAGATTACAATTAATATTGGTATAGTTATTCTTCGACCGGAGTATTGAACACAAAAATATACAACACTTGTTGGTTTCTTGATTTAAAAATTACTATGTTTCATAACATACTAATTTGGATATTTATAAACGGAAAATTTAATTCAAAATTTTAGGGTAAGTTCCATAGTGATTCAAAGTTTCGTACCGCCTTTTTCTCTATGTAAGAAGGCATGATGTGTTCTCTGATAGACGTAACACAGAAAAGTTAAGGCAGGTCATATTGCCCACCTGAAGGACCATTTAACGAATCTCTCATTTCGATCAAACGGAAGATGACTTTGAACACATGTTGTAGGAAAGTGCTATAGCAAAATGATTTTAAATGAATGCTTGTAGGAAAATGTGCTAGTCTGACGGGGAGAGAACAGTGGATACCGCGCAGATAGTTTCGGCATTATCTAACTTGGACTGAGAGACAGGTCAACGTCAATTTGACCGCCGACTGGGAATATAAGGCTTTCTAAATACCGTTGATCTCAACACCATGAAAAATACAACATCGTTATCAGCGGAGGTTAGAATTTGACAAATCAGCATAAATACAAACATTCAAAAATTGGATTTCTCACGAGCTTAAATTTTACTTTTATATGGGCCAGTCTAGAATCTTTGAATTTCGGCTCGTCACGATTCTTCCTTTAGCCATTAAAATCCGCAACCATGCCGGGACTCGAAAACTGGACCTCCGAGTCCTTGCCTACCGTCATATACCGCACACCTACCCAGCTTCTCACAAGCTGGTAACGTAACAGCGAGTCACTCTGACTCAATTATTTTATAGTCCACGTATCTTTTCTTGGTAGGATATATATCACAGGGCCTTCTACGAACGCTTAAAATGTGTTTCAACTTTGCATTTAATATACATCTTATACGCTTTTGTAGTTCTTTGCTGCAGGAAAATCTCTGATGTTCATATTTTATATCAATCCATTGCTGTAACGCTTTTTTCGTTTAATATAATATGCATTATTTAATCCTCTTTAATACGTTAAGAGGAAAATGGTTGTTTAAAATTAATCTCTGTAACGTACATGTGCAAACTCAGTGAATTGTAAATGTCAGTTTTAAAAATGTATCCTCAGGTAACGCGGCCAAAAATCGGCTATTTTAAACAATAAATGAAGTATACTAAAAAAAAATTTTGTTCATTATTATTGCCACCCCAAAAGTTGTAATAGAACACCTCTACCTCTACCCCAATTCCAGTGCTGGGAAACACCAATTCTAGTGTTGGTTAACACTATCCGGGGTGACCAACATCGTTTCTGGTATTCCGAAACTCTACCGGTATTCCGAAACTCCGTTAAGAGTGTTAATAAACACAATTGAACGTGTTCCCTAACACTTCTAGCGGGTCACTTCAACACTCCTAACGGTGTTTCTGAACACTGGTAGAGGTGTTGGTCAACATCAAAAACGGTGTTGGACATCCCAGATGGTGTTAACCAACACTAGAATTGGTGTTACTCAGCACTGGAATTGGTGTAGAGGTAGAGGTGTTCTATTACACCTTTTGGGGCAATAAACACCAATAAGTTTTATTGAGTGTAGGTAAAATATTAATTTGGACAACTATAAATTGGTCGCCAGAGTGTGGCATATTTAGAAAATTCATATCAGTATTCGTTTTATTTTCAGCCTGTAGTGATGATACATTCCAACGATTATAGACATTTTATCTTTTGTTCCAGAAACACGTCATGAACGGAAATTCCTTGACATTCTACTAAAGTCCCTTAACAATTGGAAGGTTTCATCAAGTTTATTAGAATAGTGTGCTCGGAATTTGTTTATACACAGTGAAAAGAGATTAAAAGTATTTTAGTACATAATATAGGATAAATTTATTTGAGAGCATCTGTGAAATTAAAAAAAAGATTTTACGCAAGTACTTTGGATGAGCAAAGTCTTTCATCATATAAAATAACCATTAAGCTTAGCTATACATCAATTAGAACATTTCTATACAGAAATGAAATTGTAATCCTATACAGAAGATAAACATTTATAAAAGTGGGTTTGATTCAGGCACAATTTACTACAAAATGCCATTCATAAAGGAAAATCTACAATTAAGAGAGGCATGTTCTGGACAAAATCAGGAAAGTTCAGTTATTGGAGCAGCATATATAATAATTTCAGTGTGTATGATTAGAAATTACAAAATGCTTTCAGTGATAGACTATAACAAACAGAGTTCTACAACATCGTTAATTCTCAAAATAATCCAGTCACGCCTTCTGTTACCAATCTTCTATATTCAAGATTGGAGCTCCAATGTTAATATTACTTTTGAAGTGAACGATTTCACACCATTTGCAGACAAAAATGCGGTTTTATTAGTTCTTGAAACTGCTGACCAATTTGTAAACATCCTGCGGAAGAATACGAACAAGTATTGGTATTCGAAATCCAAGATTCTTGCTATTGTTACAAGCGTAACGAAAAATCTCTATGAAGATTTTGAAAATTTAATAACAAACTTTCTTGCGCTAAGACTGTACTCTGTTGTAATACTTTTTGAGACGTTGTGTACTGAGAAGGATAGGAGGTACAATATTAATAGCACCATGTGTCCCATTTTGGCAACATACAATCCTTTCAGCACAGAAAGGTTTGTAATTCGTGCTGACGACACCTTAGTTACAGGTGAGTTGGCATGCGAGATTGGTTTTGGTGATCAAAGATTTGATAACTTATATGGATTCTCGCTTAAAATATCTTACTTGAAATACATCAACTTACCCGAATTAAGCATAACTCAAATAGGACATAAACACTTACTTTTTTCCGGATCTCTTGGTCTTTCATTTCAGCAAGTAATAAAATATATGAATGCTACACCAGTTCATTTAATACAGCACAATACAGTGGAAGGTGGATATAAAACTACGAATAAAACATGGACATATATTATGGGAGATGTTACTGAAGGAAGGGCTGATATAGGCTTGGATTATATGTTAATGACTTATGAGAGGTACAGGGACGTTGGATTTATTTACCCAATTATATTCGACAAGCTTGTAATTGTAGTTAGAAAGTCTGAGCTCATACCTCAATATACTGCTTTGTATATGCCATTTAGAAGAACATTGTGGTTCTTTATTATTGTAGTAACAATGTCAACAAGTCTTTCGATCAGAATAATGCAGAAGTTTACAATTTTTAAAGAGCAATCGTACAGAAATGCATTTGATATATTTTTTAACTTATACAGAAGTTTTCTTCAAGGTTCTTCTGGTCAACCTAAATATAGAGTTGTACGAGTAATATATTTTTGCTGGTTATATTTTGTGTTAGTTATTAGCACGTTGTACCAAGCTAAAATCGTAAGTTTCTTGACTGTCCCCAGATTTTATCCAGATATAAATACATTGGAAGAAATTATTCGCTTAAATTTGAAAGTACACGGAGGCAATTTTGTTTATAATATTTTGAGTATATCGACGGATCCTACTATGGAACTAATGACTTCCAGATTTGTTCATATAACAGATTATCCTGAAACAATTCATCAAGTCATGCAAAACGCGAGTCTATGTGTGATAGTTAGTCGGGTAAGTATTGAATGTAACCATAACATCAAATTTAGTGGTTGTTTCCGGAAAGGACCGCAATGCCACGTTGTTTCTGAAGCACTTCAGATGATAATGAAATCCATCATTGTGCCAAAACATTCTCCTTTACTTGACAGGATGAATTCAATTATTGCAAGAGTTAAAAATTCAGGTTTGATTGCAAAATGGACCGACGAATTTGTTCAAGTTAATACTAGTAATTATAACTGTTCTCGTGACAAAAATGATATAATAGCACTAAAACACATTGCCCCTATATTTTACGTGTTAATTATAGGATTTAATCTCAGCATATTTATCATAATATTAGAATTAATTTTATCCAAACTTACAAAGGCTTAAAAAGTGTCTGGACAAATTCAATGTCAATTATTACGACTTGACGTATTCAGAAGCCAAATTGACTAAAGCCATTTTTTGTAATATTTTGAGCAAGCCTTGCAAACTGATATGAAAAATACTTATCTTTCAGTTTGGTAAAATGACTAACTCCAACCTATAGATCTACTGAACAATTGTTTACTGAACCGAGTTTCCTGAGCAATTGCTTTTTAATAAATAAAATTAAACTTACAGCTTGATTTCTCAATTTGTGTATAAAAAGAGTTAGTCATTTTGGATTCTAAACCCCTCAGATATTAAAGATATTCAAAATGTATTAGTAGTAGCTTTGAATAACATTACTTGAACTACCTGTTACATATGATTTGTTAGTTCTTAGTGATAGCTGTATGAGATGATTTAGTGTGTTCTACGATATTACCAACAATCGAACAGTTTTCACTTTTTATATATAACGATAAAATCATATATGGACTTTTCCAGAAGCATAATGAAATTTACCCACTGGAAGGAATTGTCCAATATGAATTAAACATGGCAGTAAACTATTTGATATTATATATTATAACAAGTTACAAGAATGAAGGTTAACGAGTACTCAGTCAATGTAACGGCACATATGCAATGAACTCTTCTAGTAGACATATTGGCAGCTCTTTGCTGGAAATAGAAGCAATGTAAGAGACTATAGTAAGGTGTGTTATTGTTATACAGAACATTTAGGGTGACAGTGGCAAGTATACAATCAATTACACCTATTTAAAGACACTGCATTTTAGACCTTAAAAAGTGCGAATTCTATTCTCATAAAATCGCAGTAAATAATGGGTAAAAATGTTTCTCCCGCGGTAATCCAGTTGATAACAATGGTTCTAGAAGGTTATTTCTAGTAGAAGAATGGAGTCCAAGATAACATTCTTGCATTCACCGAATTACAGTGTTTTCTGGAAACTAGCCCCAGTAGCAAATTCAGAAGGTCTAAGACCCAGTGTCCCAGTATGAATCCTCAACTTGAAATTGGTGTCCTCGCGAGACTGCACACTGTCAATGCGCCTTCAGTAATGTCGCTTTAAGGTTTGATTTAGGAAATGAACTGTATTCTTCAAAGACGAGAATTGATTCTGTCTTGGTACCAGTGATGAACGTACACGAGAAGAACTGGCGAACGTCTGTTGGGAAGCAACATTCATTAGTAGCAACGGACCGATCTAACGCATTATGACAGAAAACCAGCTCTGACATCATTCAGAGTCAGTAATAGCCACTATCGTTCTGACTTTTCAGGTAATATTGGTATTCGTAAAAGCATACCAGCTGATGACATCTGATAACTCTACGAACGTTACAGTATGTATGCGGGTGGTGTGAAGAGCATGCATTAAACGTAAGGCCCACTACAATATTGTTATTGAAAGAACTGCTTCTTCAACTTTGAGATGAGACTGTTCAAGTTTTGCCCTTATATATCAATGCAATACATATTTAGACAAATGTGATGTCTTTGTTTCCTTCACGTAGTATATCTTCTTGATGTTGAAATTTCATTTTTATTTGTGAATGGGCTATATAAAATTGTAGGTATATTAATTGTTAAAAATTCAACGAGCTCTGGTTTTAGTTATATTAAAATATTTTGAAATGGATTATGAATACTGTATTAATAAAACTATTAGAATTACGGTATATGTTAAAGATAGGTTGTCGGTGTGCAATTTAGAGTAGCAATTTGCATCGAATGTGAACACTTATGCTAATTAGAATTGGCACTTCTGTAGGTGTTTGTATGCATATATTTATTAGCTTGTGTTAACGACTGGTTCCAACTGTTTAAATAGTGTTTTATTCACGTTCTCTGGTATTTATAGCAGCACTTTATTCGCGTTAGTGTTCTATAGTTCACTTGATACAAATCACAAGTCAATGTAATTTTTAGCTCGATAGTGATTAGAGGAAGTAATCAAAATTTTATGTGATGTGTACAAAAATGTAAATTTAATAAGTGTAAAAACAATAAATGGTGTATCTAACTCCGTGTTGTGGTAAAATGCTTATTGTTTGAAAGATAAATTGTCATTTTACTAGATAGGTTTGCCATGTTATAAAATCTTACGTATAAAACAGAATAGCCGATACCATGATACATAAAAGAATTATGCACGTTTCCAAGCTAGTCTCTGTTACACGTTTTTGGTGGAAAACATAATATAATCCACAACGTGACTTTATTCAAGAAATCCTATTTTGATAAATAATTTTGATTCAATATCCAGTTACGATAGCAATAAGGATACTACTATGCAAGTATTAAACTGCAGTAAATTAAGTCTAGTTGACAATGAAAGGCACTAGCACAAAGAACAAAGACTGTAAAGATTATTTCCAAAATTTTGAATCCACGTCATAACATGATCAAAGAAAATCTTACTTTGGGTATGTTGGAGGGAATGAAATTTCCCCAAACATTTCAATACACATCTGTATAATATTGTCAGTATGTAGTGATTTAGATTTGAACAAAATGTTTCCATTTGCAAAAATTCCTTTGAGCTACTGCCTTTAGCTTTACAAGCAACGACATGGCAATTCCCTTTATTGATTAAATGGTACAAAAGTAAATTTCCTTTTAAGTGGTGCATTTTCAGGAGTTTAAATCTTAAAATGAAGTTTAGAACGAAAGTGTTAACAAACTAACGATAATATAACTTAATTGTTTGGCGCAGTACAATACGATTGCCCCTGCAGTAAATTGAGAAGTAATATATTAATACATAATCTGAAATTTCCATAGATAAGAAAATTATACTTAATTACTTCTGATGAAATGTTAACAAAGCTTAAGGGATCTGAAATTAACGACGCATTCTACTAAGGCCTAATAATTTGTATCTCTGTCCTGTATTATAAACTACCCAGACAAGTCACATAAACTATGTAACAAAGCAGATTCTTTCTGCAAAAGATCGAAACTTTTTACAATGAACAGCGTCAACATATCTACTCGGCTTAACGCGATACACAATGGATAAGTTTTTGCTGAAATAATCTTGTCTCTTGCATTCTTTTGCTTCACGTTATTTGAAACGGAGCTGAGATTTAAGGAAAGAGGCAGAATTTGAGTAGTAAAGCGGCCTCTTTTCCAGAAACAAATGATAATTCCTCTCTTTGTTTTCCTACACCTGTTTTTCACATTACAGTTTGTAGCGAACTGCAAACCATATAGCCTTACAATATATTGTTGTTATTTTCAATGTTACGTTGTATATTTTAAAATGTTTCTGACGTGTACCGGAGGTAAATACACATCCGTGCTCTTTTACAATATCTTCCCTAGAGCAACAAGCGACGAGACATGAGGGAGCAAATGAAATATTATAATAACATGTCACAAAACCCATAAGGTAATTTGTAATTAGTGTTCGAATGGTAGTGTTGTTGCAGAGGTACATCGATAGGAAGTTTCAATAGATTATACAAATGAATGGCAAGTTTCGTGACTTCAAAGTACTGTAAAATTGCGTAAATTAAAACCTTTATTGGGTTTCTATTTTGTTTTTGCTTAAACTTTTCAGAGTACTGCATAAATGAAGATGCATTTCATCATCAGCGTTCTGGAAAACAACGTTTTTCAGAAAGAGCCATGAAACCAGCGGTGTAACCAAACAAATTGTCGCGGGCCTCATATTTGCTTAGGGGGGCACCTCTACAAATACCAAAGAGTATCGTTTTTTTGGTGTTTATCCAAAACAATTCAACATTTATTTAACCAAGGCTTAGAGCACAGTGCATCTGAAATACTGCAGCTTGGCTGTTCGACCCCTTTCAATATATATATATTTTACGGAAAATGTAATATCAGCGGACTGGTTTATCATAGGATATTAAATTAGAAATCAGATTTTTCAATAACATCTGCTTGATAATTTTAGTCCTCTGAATGAAAAAAAAAACAACATAGAACGTAATCGAACTGGTCAAAATGTCATCCAAATGTAGATGTCGAAATAGAAACATTTCCAATTTTCAGGGCACGTTTTCGCCGCGAAGGGATTCAATACTAAAGTTGATTTCTTGTTCAGTACTGGAGGCCCAATATCTCTGGTGGGACAAAACATAAAAAAATAATTTCGTTTACACGTTGTACATTTATGTCATGAGAAACTCAGATATAAATTTGAACTCTGAGATTTCAGTTTGAAGCGAGATCAACTTGAATGCTGTTGAATGATGCTCGCGCACGCTTTGGTAACAACATTGATGATCCTTCTTTGATTCCAATATTTTGTCAAAGGCTTGGTCGCACAATGCAATATAAAAGGCAGATTGAAAGTGCGAAGGACCGTGTTGCCAACTGAACACTAGATAAATATACATATAATAAGTTCCCTTAAAAGAATATTTTATGATCTGCTTTACGTATTCATCACGTTCTTGAACACTCTGGTGGTATGATAACATTTACGAAAGCACGCACGAGCATTATTGAATCTTTCTTGGGCACTCTGGGGGTTATATAACATTTACCAAAGCACACATGGACATTATTCACTTCCAATTTGCAAATTTGCAAATCTTTTCAAACTCAAATATCAAAGTTGAAATTTCTCCCTTAGTTTCTTCTGACATAAGTGTAAAAATATCTGGTCTCCCGCCAGAGATAAAATCTTCAATATTCATACCATAGCGCGCACGAGCATTTTCACCCCAATTTACACCAAATTTGTAGCTCCCTTCAAATTCAAGTATCAAAGTTCAAATTTTTACCGTAGTTTCTATAATATAAATGTATGGCGTGTGAAAAATTAGAGCTTCATCCTTTTTCCACAAGAGAAAATGGGTCTCAAATATTCATAAAACGATTTTTTTATATTAAAAATTTTCTTAAAAAATTAAGGATTCATACATCAACCTTCAACATACTTTGATCTGTTAATAGTGCACAAGAAATCAACTTTGATTTTCAGTCTCTTCCGGTTGGAAAAGCGCCTTAAAACCCAGAATTGTTTCAATTTCAGCAAACACATTTGAACTTATTTTGGCCAGTTCGATTACGTTCTAGTGTTTTCACGCAGAGGACTAAAATTATCAAGCAGAGTTTAAAGGAAAGAATGGTAAGAGAATATACGATAAAATGAAGTGTATGGGCGTTAACAAGAAAAGAATGGTGTTAGTTTGAATATCCTATGATGAATGAGTCCGCATATACTCCATTTTCCGCGGACGTTTGCTTTCACAAATTTTGGCATGAGCCGCAATACAAAAATGACTGCCAATTATTAATAGATTAGTATAAAAATAAAATAATATTAGTTTGGAACTATTCAAATATAATATATATATATAATAATAATAAATCACAGCCATATTTAATCCACTAGTGGATGAGGCGTCTCCCCGAAGGGAGGAGTTGGTCTACTGCTCCCACGCTGACCAGACGGGTTGGGAGAGGAGAGCCGATGCTCTCACTGTGATCGCCACTGTCTTTTATTCACAGCAGCTCCCCAATTGTCCTCACGATGCTGGGTCAACACCGAAATTTTTGAGCCCCCACCGGGAATCGAACCCGGGACCGCTCGCATTGAAGTCGAGCACGCTACCGACTAGGCTACGCAGGAGCTCCCATATATATATATATATATATCGCGCACGAAGTGCCTGAAACTTAGCATATCTACTGTATTAATCCAATTTTCATTTGGGAGCCACACTATTTAGGGGCTACGTGGTGAGGATCAAACATTGAAACCATAGAGCACAATGGAAGATTAAAAGGAACACAGAAACGAGTGAAAACATCTAAAATATTTGCTCCAGATGATCTGTTACATCAACTATCTTGTACTCGATTCGATCTCTACTCATGGTCTGTGTTCTTTGTGATGGACAAACACCGCGTGCGTGTATTTTCTCGAGATTCTCCAATTTCCTCCAACTTTCTGTATTCCAATAATTCATCTCATTATCATTTATACATTCTGAGCAAAATTAAATAAAGACCTTAAAAATTAAATTCAAATTGCATGAATTTCATTTGTATAATATTATGACCTTGATATCTTCGGTTGAAGTTGAGATATTGGTAAACAAAAGAGATTTTTATTCAAACATACACCAAAATTTGGCAGGCCAATCATAAATAATCAGTTAGGCAGTTGTTTCACACTTAGGCAGTAAACATTGATTAAAACACATATTATGAAAAAGAAACGTATTAACTGTACAAACAACACCGAAAATAATAACTTTGCAACTGACATATGCAAAAACAAGAAAGGTTCGTAAAAGAAGGGGAAAAAATTACCCCTACATTAACACTAATATTTTCATAGCAACATTTCCTCTTCTGTGATACTCTCGAACGGTAATGGGTAGAATAGGACCACCAGAACTTGAAGAAAACAGTGAACAATTGCAATGAAACAAAGTAGTGCTAATAATAATATATTACATAAAAATTAAGGAGAGAAATTTCATGGAACAAATATAACTATTGTATAATGATCAAGACTTGAACTTCAAAGGATCTTTAATGTCCTTCTCAGGTTGAAACTGCTGAAAATCTAATCAGTATTTTTTTTACAAGAAACTATAATGCTCTGTCTATGAGCAGGCAGACTTGAAAGCAGCTAGGAGAAGTGGCAACCTGCTGCAAAGGGAAAACCCATATATTTAACGTAACAGGATACCTACCCTCGAGAAAAGCTTACAATAGCCACAGACGAGAGCACAACAATAACTAAGAGAACCGCTATCTGAGATCAGGTCAAGGAGGGTACCTACCCATCCGTGCCTTGCTTCAGCATATAAAACCCTCCGAAGACATCATAAACACTAAACTTAGCACTCGAAGCATGCATGGAAAGGAGTTCGAAAAAGAAGTGCCAAAACGTAGAGAAGTTGGCAGAAGGTTAGAACGCGAGAAAAGGCTAAAACGCGGGAGACCTCGACGAGAATACCTCACAGGAAAACTTAACTATCTAACTTAAGCATAGACAAAACTCATATGTGCGATGTAGATACTCCCGAAAGGAAAAAAAATAAAATATTAGTCAGCTTCCCAAATCTTCATCCTATGAGAACATACTCATCAAAGACATGCAGAAGAAGGAAAGAAAAGAAGCCTTAAGGTAAACCTGCGTTAAAGTAAGGGCAATCAAAGAGATGACGAGAAAATATTTAAATCTTAGAACGCTATTTTAGTGAACTACTGTAACAGAGTTACGATTCAGGTGCCCCCATTAGGTTATCGAATAGGCTGGCTAGGTTACAGAATATTCTGCTTTATTCTGAAAACATTTTCATCACATTGATCAAAACTGATTTTCCATAAAACGCTAAAACAAAACGCAACATGGAAGTATACTTACTAGGCGGAACTCAGTTCCCATGTGATACAGTAGTCGGAACTATTAAGAACGACCCTGTAGAATATGTCCCGAAACAGAGTGTCAGTGCACCTACCCGAAACCCAGACTTCAACTTCATTCCAGTATCCAGCACCTAACCTCGTTTTCCCAAAATCTGAAACACACATTCATCAATCGGTACCCGAGAACCTCAGACGGGAAACAATAGTCACTAACATGTACAAGGCAAAAAGGCCACGCGCAAGTTAACACAGGACGCGAAGTTTTGATAAAGTTAGATAGTTTGACTATTCTCAGAAATTATTTACGCTTCAGGAAGAAACATCCGAACCTAATCTCATTTGAGTAACTTTATCTCATATAAAAATATCATCTTGCGGACTGACATAACGGAATATTGAGAACCCTCAATTACAGCAATACTATTAATCAGAGTCAAATTATAATAATAGACTACATATTTCTTGAGTGAAATCTTTACACAAGGAATAACTGGTAAAATTGTATTTAATTTCCCAAGCGCAAGCAAAAATTAATAAAAAATAATTGGAGCACAGAATTTCGAGGAAAATGATGCTTTCTGTGAAATTTGTAATCAACACAGTTGTGAATTTCAAACATTCTAGCTTCTTTTCAATATAACAAAATAAATATTTAAAGTTTACAGCAACGCTCTACGTCCAGCGGAGCAGAAATGCTCTCACAATATTACAGTAAATATGAATTTTTCGTTTATAAAATGTAAGTTTTGCATTCTATACATTTAGGCCAGCTACAACGAAAACTTCTATAAAAAACACGCAATATTTCTTTCTATAAAACAATTCAATACAAATAGCATCGATGAGCAGAATTTAGCTTTGATATTCCAAAATAAGATAAATTAAATGTTTACATCTTCAAAAGTAATTCAACCTAAGTACAAGTTTAAATAGTAAACATACGAAAACTTATAGGTTGGGTTAGGTTAGATCACCAAACAATTTTCTTATCACATAGACTGACTTTCGGTGAGCTGGAATAAAGGAGATTCGAACTATTGTACCGGAGAAACATAGCATTACGTTCGTCTGAAAAGCTAAATATCTAAACGGTAAATGGCAAAAATTTCAAACGTAAAATTTCGTGCGATGAAATCACACTAATTTCCAGACAGCAATCCTAATTCTGAGTGAGAGTAGGAGATGTACTTCTAAACTTAACAAAAGTATATTTAGTGCAAGATGATACTTTTAAATTTTTAAACTTGGTTTCCATGCGGTAAATTTACGATCAAAATGTATTACTCTGAACCAGATCTGGATATGAGAGAAGGAATTTTGAGATATTAAACGCTTCATACCTGCAGTCAGGGTTACTGACCCCTGGCCAGAGAAACTACTCAGCCATTTTCTCAGGCTCATTCTCACCATAAGAAAATTACATGTACCGCATGCTGAAGAACCACTTTACTAAACAACACGTACTCACTAAAAGTAGTTTCTAGATCCAAAATAAAATTATATTAGAATGAACGAAGAAAACAACTAAGGACCCTACTCATAAAGCACACCTAAACGAAGAAAACACCTTCACACAGAGAGACTCCATCAAATAAACCACCATTCACAACCGCCTAGTCCACTTCCAGTCGAATCCATAACTACAGCATACGCCGCTACAATATCTGCAGGAAATCTATATATATTTCGCCTCTCTCCGCTGCAGAATCCAGGATATCTGCTACAATTGGTTTTCAAGAATGTAGTGGCTGCTACGCTAAATTATAGTATTAAATATATTAGGTTGCATTACATTTCAAACTTTATATGAACTTTTCTACGCAGCCGTTAATTTTAGCAACCTTCTTGAATGTCGACCACGTTGAACTGACTCTATTGACCGCTAGCCAATCAGAAACGAGAAACTTATCTGAGGATAAAAGAAGAAAAGTAGGCGTGGCTTACATACTAACTTCCAAAACGAATTTAGCCTAGCAAACAAAATTAAAGATGATTTATTGAAACCAAAACGAACGTAAAATAAACGAAGAACGAAAGACAATAAAATATTCTAAGAAATATAGAGAAATAAAAGAAGAGTAGACATACATAGAAAGCTCGCGAAAGCAACAATGAAACAAATAATAGAATTGGTCGGCACCTTTGACACCTGTACGAACGAAAAGCCATTGACATGTGCCAACGTCAACTTAAGAAAAATATCATCTTCATCTCTGAACTAACAGAGCGACAATATAAAAGATGAAAAAGAAACCAGACTCAAAAGAAGGGGAGAGAGTAAGATATGAAGTGATCGTCCAATGAAGCTGGGTCACTGCAAAGCAAACCTGTTTAAAGTTATCCCAACATTTGGAATGTTATGGGGTAATGCCAACAGTGGTTTATTGTTTTTTACCCACGACCGCTCCATGTTGACAGCCGTGCCCCGAAATATGTTTTTTTTTTTTGGGGGGGGGGAAGCAGTTTACAATGCAAATAATTTTGCCTAAAACTTAATATCGGGGTCGTCCAGACTCCCTAAATACGTTCCTGGCAAGGAGCACTGCTGTGTAGGAAGTGACGCTACATCTAGGTAGTGTTTAATTCCAGGACGGAAGGAAGTTAAGTATAAGTGATTGCATGATAAAAATACACTTTCTATACAGTTCGCATCAATATTTCATTCTTCCTCCCGGTACCTTGCAATTAATTTGGGTAGCTATTTTTTGTATATTACCTCTCTATGCGACGTAGATTCTCCTAGAAACATTTCAAGATAAGTTTCCATATGATCTTACTGGCATTTTTCCTTCTAAGTAATAAGGTGATTCTCACGACCCTCCTGCGGTAACTAGATAAATAGAACAAAGTATATTTTCTTTTTCTAAAAACAATCTATGTCTTTTTCTAACCCAGAGGGGCAAAATCATTTTACTTGACCCACAATTGAGATTAATTGAGGTTATTGTTTTGCTGTTCCGTAAAGAAAAAAGTCGAAGAATAATGTGGTTGTCGTATAATATTGCAACTTTATAACCAACCGCCATTGAAATTTATTTAAAAAAATAAAGTGATAAAAAAGACCAAAAAAGCAAACCTTTCTCTTTCCACATGTGTTCTTCATAATTGCTCAATTCGAAATTCATGTCCCGTATTAAAATACCAATAATGATAGCGTTTTTAGTTGAATATTCCCAAACAATTACCATTATACAATATTATTGTGAAGAATTTATTTCCCCAATTAGATAACAGTCTTATCTTTCACCCGCGGGATGCTTTTCTATGAGAACTGCGCCGCTCTCTGACTCTTGCGTATGTCAAGTTGTATATTCAGCTGAATCCTCTCCCCTCCGCCATTTGTGTAGATACTAATGATGCTATAGGCTTTAATGACCATGAAAGCAAGGACACTTTGGTTCTCCACATTGGAACTAAATCCATGATTATACTAATCCCTCCACGGAAATATAAACAAGATTTTCGCAGTTATGTATCCTCATTAGCAGCCGCCGGTGAAACTTCAGTAAACAGACTGCTATTCCAGATACCGCGTTGTGATAGTTAAAGTTGCTGTGTAGCATTTGTTGTTTGGTTGGTTTGTCTGTTTCGAGACTAGCATAGATTGTTACATTTGGCATGTGATAATTAAATATTTCCATGCTCAAATTACAAAAGGGTATACTGCAAAAGTCAAACGATTCACTATTTTTATTCATAACGTACAGTAATAATTATAGAATAGTAATATATATGCATATAGTGTATTAATAATACATATAGCATATATTTAATATGTTATGTTTGTGGCCCTGTATGAGGAAAACTCAGTTACACTAGCTGACAGCAAGTAGCACTGCGGTGTAATAAGATCCTGTCCCTTGGTGACAATAAGAAAATCTCATTGTATCTGGCTGGATAATGCTGCATATTAAAGTGGACGTTTTTTTCTTTTTTCTTTTTTGTAAAGGTTGTTAAACCGTTCAACGTATATCCAACAAACTTGGCATTAATATTGATCCATACTTATAGAATATCTAAGAGCACCCACGCTTTTATCTTCCGATTCATAAAATTCATTCAATTTATTACTTTTTACTTTTTAGTCCATCTTAAAAAGCTTGTTTTTTTTTTTAAAAAAACAATCTTTTTTAATCAGTTATTCGTAACCAACTTTTGGCCATGCACTTTCATACCGGATTTTGTTTCTCTAGATTCAGTGTTTTGAAAAATGTTTTGGCGGCCATTTGGGATTAAAGATGGCGACTTTTTTAACGTTTTAATATATTATCGCGACGTACTCATATTGGTACACCTTCACTTAAAATTTAATTTCTCATGTTCGAATGGTGTGAAAAATGATATGGAAGGCCATTTTGATTCCAAGATGGCGGGTTTTTCAAAATGTTGAAATATTTTCCTAAACTACTTGATATGATACACCTTTAAACCAAATTTCGTATTTCTATCTCAAACGGTGTAAAAATGACTTTTTGTGTTCCTTCATGTTGGATCCAAGATGGCGTCTTTGGAAAAATTGGTAGTATGTTCGTAATCTACCATTGATAATGTACCTTTATACAATATTTCACTTTGTTAGCCTCAGCGATTTAGGCTGTGTATTCTATACAACAATAGCTTTAGCGGCCATTTTGTATCCAAGATGGCGTCTTTTGAAACGTTTGGTAATATTTTCGTATCCTAATAGCGATAGCGTACCCTTATACCAAATTTCGTTTCTATTGCTCTAACCGTTTAGGCTGTGTGTATTCTATAAAACAATGGGTTTGGCGGCCATTTTGGATAAAAGATGGCTACTTCTTCAAAATGTCATAATTTAATATTGCATTTTCATCCAGTTCTGAGCTATGTTTAAAGTTTCAAGTCTAAGCTTACAAAGATCGATTGACGGATTTGATTATGGAAGTTAGACATAGTCAAGCAGAGGACTTGGATAATAAATAGAAGGAAAAGCTCCCCCATACAAACTAAAAAGGAATCTCAATTGATTAATGGATTATAATAGAACTAAAAAAATGAAATTACAAATAATTGGCTATTAAGTTGTTATACTAAATATATTTCTACATAAGATCTGGACACACAAATCTTGAGGAGAGTAATCAGGTTCTACTACATTTCATGAACCCGAGCGTAACTACATTTCCGAGAGGATTTGCGCAAATGGTGACCTTATCAAGTGATGATTTTGCCTTTAATCAAATTTACCATGAAATTATTGAAGTCGCAAATAATAAACACTTAAATCTCTATTTTTTCAAAAACCAGGTAAGAGTGTGGGTTTCTATACACGTTCAATCAAATAGAGAAGACTTCCTGGAGGACTTGGGGATAACATTGGAGTTGCTGTTAGAATTTGAGGGAAATATAAGGAAGAAGATTACAGTATAAGCAATAGGTATGGGTTTATGGAAAGCAGATCCGTATGCAGTTCTGAAGAAAATAAAGGGATTTGCAAATGATACTCAACACATAGGTATATTTTTGATTATAAGTGATCAAAAGTTCTTCGGAATTATTTCAAAGACATTAGAAGACTTAGAAGCAGTAGAACAAGAGCAAAAAGAGGAAAATATAAATACATCGACAAATATGGATCTGGTAATAGAAAAAATAAATAAGTAAATGAAGAAAACAAAGAAGAATTAGCAGATGTAAACAATGAGAAAAGAGAAACCAAACAAACAAATACGAAAAGAAAAGAAAATCCTGAAAATCCTGAATACGAAGAATTTATAAGAAGATAGATGGAAAGAAACCAACTACTAAACATGAAGAAGAGGAGATAGAACCAACAATATATCCTGGCACTCAGGAAACAGTCTAGATGACCAATTGGTAGATGAAGAAAAAAGAAGAAAAGTTGACTTTGACCCGAATATACTCTATGAAATCCTTAAAATAAACAATATTCTAACTAGGCTCGAGGAGCCACAAAATCTGACGGCGGCCTTAAGTGTGATAATAAGAAGTTACCATCATCAGGTGAAAAACATAAGGTTCCTGGTGATCGAAGAGGTGGAGAAAATTAATCTGAGGTCCAATGGGATCACCACTGACCCACAAGACTTGTTAGCATTAATTGACAAAGTTTTCGAAAGGAGGGAGGAATCTTTCCAACTGTATAACTTGTATAGGCAGTTCGTTATGACACATGGAAGGATTGCATTTAATCCAGTAGAGAAGTTCCCAGCATGCTACGTCCTGACGCGACAGTCATAGTTACGTTTAAGATTGTACAAGTTAATCTGGATAGATCAAAACTCGCAACAGCAGAAATCAGACAGTATTGTGAGAAGGAAAGTATGGACATGGCATACCTCCAAGAACCATACACATTTAAAGGGAAATTTGTTAATATGCCAGTTAGCGTCGTAGCTATACTGCCTAATGATCCAATTCATATGGGAGCAGTTGTGATATTCAACAGGAACATAGACGCTTAACACATTTAAGATATGCAGATAAATGGGCCCTGTGTGTAGATGTTTCCAGGGTGAAATAATATAGTAACCATAGTGAATATTTGTCAGTTTTCCCTCCCGAGAGAGATTTTGTACAGAAAGTAAATAATAAATGGAATGCAAATAAAAAGTTCCATAATTCTGGGGATTTTAATGTTAAATCTTCGCTGAAGAAACACGGACGAAAATGGTGAGAAGTTCGAAGAGTTGATTGATCAGCACAGTCTTACTGTTATATACAGAGAAGGACAACCACTTACGTATATGGGCAGGGCTGGAGCGGGGTCTAATAGTGACGTAACTTTGACAAAGGGAAATATATGTAATCGTATATGTAACTTGTCCGTGGACGAGCACGCTACTTCTAGTGCCACAACGTCATCCAATTTGACGTGAATGACGAAGAAAACCAATTAAATCACGAAATATCCAACGAGGATAGTAAATTCAATTGTAACATAAATAAATTAAAAAAGAAAAAAAAATAGATAATCTTGTATTACCATAAATTGACCGAAATTGTGACCTTCAAAAACTCACCCTGGAGCTTGAGGAAGCAATTTGAAGAGCAATGGAAAACTCAACACATAAGAAAAAACAGACAAATGATAAAAGAAAGTGAAGATGAAGATGAAAGCTAGCAGAAAGAGCTACTGGGCGGTCGGGGATCACGTATTAACATCAGCAAGATTACAGACGTATAGGAGAATAAAGCAACAATTTGAAACAGAATTAAAAGATACTAGGAAGAAGACATGAAGTAAGTTTATTAAAAATAAATCCCAACAATACCTCTGGCGCATGCCATATAAGATAATTATGTCCAAGATTAAAACAATGAGTGCTATGAATACCCTCAAGGATGATTCAGGACAACTTACCACAAACTGGAAAGACACCATAGAATTGTTTTATCAGAAGTTATTTCCGGACGACCGAATAGAAGATGACAATGAAGAGAATACAAGGATAAGGAATAAAGTCAAAGAAGTCCCAAGTAATGAAAATGATAACCCCGATGACCTGCTTGTGACTAATTTTCAGGTGATGGAAGCTTTTGAAGAAATTAAAACTACGGAAAGTCCCTAAGACCAGATCAGATAAAAGTGTGTTTTTTTAGATAATATGTAGATATATGGAGTCCTTATTTAACCAGATTGTTTAATAAATGCATAGAACAATGAATCTCTCCGAAACAATGGAAGATAACAAATCTGATATGATCCGAAACAAAGTGAGGACAAAGATAAATTTAATCCACAATCTTATGGACCTATATGCTTCTTGAATAAGTAAGCAAAATTATATATATATATATATTGGCTATAAAAATAAACTAAAAAAGAAATAACCTGAAGAACTGAAAATTAAAGCACGGCTTTCGCCCCAAAAAATTTACAGAGGATGCTATCAACGAATTGTGTAATAACATATATGCTTTAAGAGACGAAAGCTGCAAATATGTAATTGAAATTTTCTTCGATATTCCGGGGACATTTAATAACTTACTCAGATCCTAACTGTTAGAAGAAATAAAAAAGCTTAAAATCAACAGCAAACTATGGAAGTTAATACAAAAATAATTTCAGGATCGAAACTTCGAAGTAGATACAGCGGATGGCGTTCTGGACAATAGGATGCCAACAGGGCTCACTACTGGGTCCGATCCTTTGCGACCTAGTATTTCAGCCGTGCTTGGAGGCATTGAATGGGTTGCAGCAGGTAGAGAGGATGGTGGAATACGCGGACGACCTGGCAGTAGTGATCAAGGGAAACAGTCGATTGGAAATTCAAACAATAGCAAACGAGGTAATAGAAATGATGATATTATGGTGTAAAGAAATTAAATTAACAATACCTTCTGAAAAAAACGTAATATATATTATTCAAAGGAAAACTAAATTACGGTAGATTACCTATAATTAAAGTAAGTGGTAAAACAATTAAACGAAAGAAGTATCTAAAATACATAGGATTAATTCTGGACGAAAAACATGACTTCAGAACCCACACAAGCTTAACAAGAAATAAGGCAATACAAATTTCACACAAATTGGTTAACATAGCAGTAAGCAATATAAAATAGCAGTGAAATAATATGCATTTACCATGATGTTATCATAAAGGCAATAGTGGGATAAGCTAGCGTATGATGCCATAGACTCGATGATAAAGGCAAAAACAAATTATAGACAGAGCTCAACGGCAAATTATTTTGCGACTGAGAACTCCTGAGGAGAATACCTGTCGCGGAGGTTCTACGAACCCCGGAACTTGCGGCAACCCTCAGAGCTAACTCAAAAAGTTTTCAATTTATAATAAAAAGAAATTTCGAAATGGCGTGGACCACCCAACATAGGAAAAATAAATAACAATACAAGGAAAGATGGCCCGGCTGACTGGCCCGTGTGTGCGTTCGCGAGGCCGCGACGACCGCGTCTTCCGTTAAACGGACTTATGACAAAGACAGCAAAGGACATGAACAAATGATCCTGCCGGAACCCGGAAGAAGAGCGCCTTGGGGCGAATACGTAACAAGAGACGCTCGTGAAGTGATAAATTTGAAACTATTTGGTGATGGGGAACTAAGAATAAATGTGCAAGTGTAACTAAATTAGTGGAAATCATAATTACGATAACTTTTGGAATCCAGAAGGAGTGGAGAATCGTGAGTGTGGATAAGGGCATGTGGAAGAGAAGACTAATAGTGCGAGTAGTGAGATCAGAAAAAGTGATAGGATATTTCAACTTACACAGAACTACGATACAAACCAGTGGCAGAAGAAGGGATACCAAGGAGGGATAACGAAAAAAAATGCGGCTTTATCATCAAACCCACGCGCACCTTACCTAACTAATTCCCTTCTTTTGTACTTACAGGAATAGAGAATAAGAAGAAAAGAAGATGATGCTCAAGTCTATGTTTATCTCGTCTGTGTTGTCTATGTTATATCTGTACCTGTGTGAATGTATTATGTAATCTTTGTTCTATGTTTTTATAATAAAAATGAGGATATAGTAGATACGGTTCCCTCCCAAGCAAATAAAAATAGGTTCAGCAAACAAGGCCAGAACATTCTGGACGCCTGACAAAAGTCCTTCCCGCAACTTCAGAAGTCTTAGACTGATGGTACATAGGAACTTCTTGGAATACCAGAACTCCGGCAATCCAAGAATCTCTAGGGACATGCCTACCCCAAGGCAAGAAGATCAAAACGGATCGTACTGCACGCCTCTGAAATTGCATAACTTGACTTGTGTTAATAATACAAAGAGGGAGAGGTGGAATGCAGGTCCCAAAATAAAAAAGAAAAGTTTCAAGTCTCTAGCTCAAGTTGTTTTAAAATCGATTGCAAAATGTGTACCGAACAGACAAGAAAGCGAGTTAGTAATAATTAATTATAATTAATTAATAATTACAGTTAACTGGATTATTATGTCGTAAATCTAATAATTGAATATTGTATTTTCGTCGGAAGAAAATTTACAAAATTTCAAAACAATCGGACGATAGAAAGTGAGTAAAATCGATTGCAAAATTTGCACCGAACAGACAGACAAGAAAGCGAGTTGATTTTCTGTAATTTTGTTATATTTTGAACCGAACAGAGAGACTAGAAAGCGAGTTAATAAAAACGTGTTATAATACACTATATGCGTGAATTGTGTTACATTTTGAAGACGTTGTAAGGAAAATATCTAACCTATTTCAGTGATTTGTATAAAATTCACACTTCAGTATTGTGACATTTGATAAGAAGTGTATCTTGTATGGTAATGACAAGCGGGAGGCGAACGGTAGTTGGACTTTGGCGAAACCTCACATACCTTTGAAAATAAACGTTTGCACCACAAACGATTTTTATTGTGAGTTAAACAGCATTGGGAGATGTTTATTCTAAGCTCTCTTATACTGGTGAAACCACTACAGCAGTCAAGTACTGTGTAGAATCTGACGAAACGCACCGAGAGCTATATAAACAGCAGTTGTCGTCGGTCTATCTGAATGGGTTTCTGCTGAAAGCAGAAAACTATAAATTCCACACACCAAGTTTACAGAGCAGTAGGTTAGTGACGTGAGGTATAAAGAACATATTCCGCAGACCCACTTCTAGGGTACCACATGTTTATGTATGTGAATCATTTTCTGACCGAGAGACCGTTTAAAGGAAGGGATTGCGCAGAGAGTGCATTTCCGGACTACATTACCTCACGGAAACCAAATTTGTTGAAATTTTGCGAAAAGCTTGTTGACAGAAATGTTTGACTGTAGACTGGAATTAATTTAAATAAAGTGAGTACGGTTTCGCCTTAGCAAAACTCATCAGTAGTGTGAGGTGTGAAAAAGGCCGGTTATTTCTGAACAGCCTGGTATTAACAAATAATCTGGCAGAAAAGGCTATAAGACTGATGCAAGGTGTAACTCCCTGGCATTCCTCTAAAGGATTTTTAAAATATTAAACATTTTAACAATTCCATGTTTGTTCATTTTTCATTCAGTTTTGTATGTAAAAGCTCATTTAGAGGAGTATACGACTGGCTCCATGCGTCACACATATAATACAAGAAATAGACTACAGTACATCTTACCTTGCCAAGACTTGCCAAGACGTATAATGCTTATTATGTGCAAGGTTTAAGATTTTATAACTTATTACCATTGGAAATCAGAGAATTCCAATCTAAGAAATTTAAACATATCTTAAAAAAGATCTTGATACAGAGTGAAGGGTACACATTTGAAGAAATTGAGACGTTTATTGTTAATTTGGATGATACAAAATTTTACCCTTAAGTGTATTGTTTTCTGTGAGTTCTGTGTTGTATAATGTATCTGTACCATATTTATTATATTTAACTATTGTTTAACTGTATATATCCATATCTGACACTTTCATATGCAACTATGTTGCTCTGATGTACCATAAATAAATAAATAAAATATATCCTTTGTAGGAAGATTAGATTCCTTTGCGGCATCTAACAAGATGCGTGGTTGAGTAAGGAATAGGAGTATACATTTGAACGAAAGTTTGGTGTATTTGTTTTGAGTAAAAGTGTGAAAGAGATGACAGTAGGTACATTTATCATCTGTACTCATATTTCTGCTTATTTCTACCCACGTTTACTCCATAAGATATTTGCAAATTCCCTGCTTCCTTTGGTGAATCTCTTACGCAGCCATTGAACAACTTCGAAATATCAACTTTTGGATATGGAAGGTATCTTTGAGGGTATCTTGTAACCTAAGTTCTACTGTTAATGTAATGAAAATATCTACCCCTAAAGTTAATTTTCCACAGTTTCGACAACCTATAGCGCCGAAACGATGAATTTCTGCACCCTCAAAATGCATTTGAACATGAATCTAAACCAGTTTAGAGATGTCATGCACGAAAGCAACCAACTGTGCAAGGTAGACCAACTTTCTACTTCGGCTGGGTTAACTATGTCCCACTTTCGAGAGAAGAATACAACACACTACCTTGACTGTGTCAACTATCGTGTGAAAGCTTCTATGCAAGTCAGGTGTCTTCTATGCAATTCGAGCCTTAGTTCGTGGTGGTGGGCGTGGTGGGTTTTAGGGCCACCACCAGCATTATGGCATGAAGATCATGAACCTTGCAACTTCGCGTCAACTTCCAGTGTTCCTCTTACATGCTGTCGCCAAGAAACTTGGCTCATTCATCCTCCATTTCACCACATTTTAAGGCTGAAGAACTTGGCGGAACTTTTTGCACCTCTGGTAATTTTGCTCAGATTAATTTATTAAATATAAATTAATAACTGTTATTGATTTTTATGAATTGAAATCTTTAAAATACGATATGTTCTTATAAAAAGTTATGTTGTTCTGTGTTATTCCACTGTCAGACTTATTTTAAGTTATTGTCAAATGCATTGTCTTCAACATAAAACAAAACAATTCTGCCCGAAGTTGCTCCCACAGACAATATAGTCCCATGATCACTGACTGACTGACTAATTCATCATAATTCCCAGGCTAAAGTACTGGAGCTAGAAACACCAAATCTGGTACGAGGGTACATCACTAGTAGGTAAAGGAAAAATTCCCAAATGTTGAAAACTTTAAACATTTAGATCCAAAATGGCCACCCCAAAACGCATTGTTGTATAGAATACAGGCCAAACCGCTGAAGCGAAATTTGGTATGACAGTATATGATCACTTGCAGGTTAATAAAATATTACAAAATGTATCCAAAGACGCCATCTTGGATCCAAAATGACCGCCCTAAAACCCATTTTTCAAACCACTGAAACTAGAGAAACGAAATTTGGTATGAAGGTTACGACCAAGAGTGGGTTAAAATAAATGGGGCAAATCTCCCCTATGGGGGTGCAGCCCCTACGGTGACCTAGGGGAAACCGCCCCCAAATGAAGAAATACGAGTGAAAGTTATATTATTAGAATAAACGACAAAATGAAAAGCGAAAGATAGAAGGATCGTGCAATGTTGTTTTTCACAAATCTAACCTCAAAAGAAGAGACATTAGAAGACATGGTATCAGTTGTTATTTTGCTATTGGCTGCAATTAATCCTGAGAGTTAGTCAACAAGACGAACAAAACGATGTTTCAAGTTCTGAATGTTCGACATAAGAAGACACTGATGTATCTATAAATTAATCGCCTGACGATGAAACATATTTTTTTTTGTAATTACATTTTAATACAATAAATTAATGTATGGTTATAATTATTAAAAGCTATTTTTCTAAAAAAAATAATGTTATCATAATTCCGTTATTATATACCAAAGCATTTGAAAATATATTTATTAATTATTACTAAATTTACATACAATCACGAATCATTTATTAAAAAATATCATTTAAGTATACGCTATAATATTAAAATGTTGTTCAGGGTTTAATTTGCAACTCTGACTTCAGGTTCGTAATCAGCGACCCAATAAAACATGAAAATTATATGCATCTTGATTGTAACATGTTATACAGGCTGTTTTACGAATATGGGTTATCAATAGGGTATAAAGGGGTTACTGTTTGCAACTCTGACTTCAGATTCGTAATCAGCGACTGAAAAAAAAAACGAGTACGAATTTTGAGATCATTTACTTGAGGTTTTGACTTTTGGCTAGCCTTTTTGGAATCGGCCGCTCTGTACGGCGGAACTTGCACTCATCATAATGCGTACAGGAAGTGATCGCATTTACATTTCACTCATCGCGGGGTCTTTGCTTTAAGAGTTTTATTAAGTTACTTTAACAATGATTGCTCGTTCAACTCAGATCAGAAGCAATTTTACATTGGTCTCAAAGACTACAAACAAGAATAAGATTTGAGAATGTATCGACCATGGCTGTCAATGTACCACCCAGTATTTGCCTCGTGCGATCCGGAGAAACTCGACAAAACGTCAGACAGCGTGCAGGAAAGCTAGGAACGAACAGTTCTATTAAGCAAACTATGGCCGCAGATAGAAATAAGCTTTCTTTTCAGCAGAAGGCAAATTAATATTATGAATATCAAATGCAGTTTGCCATGGCCGCAAAACATAACCGACAAGGTAGAGCAGTGGGTAGAGTTCACGCCTTGTAATCGGGAGAACCTAGGTTCGAATCTCGGCGTCAGCCATCCTGAATAATATTTTCTACAGTTTTTCTCGGTCACAACAGGCAAGGCAAATGTTGTCAAATGTGCAAACTGGTAGAAATTGGGCTATATCTGAAGATTGTTAAATGGATAAATAAATAAAGAAAAGATCTAAGAAAGACAATAAATAAATAAAATTAAATTTAACTAACTTTTATTTCAAAATCGATGTTTCTTCAGTTTACCTTTTGTATTCTAAACAGCTTATATCATCTGAAAGTACGAAATAGCAAATCAACGGGTAATGATATGGTACGTAACTAAAATAATGCGAGTAAATATTTTGAATTAAAACATTATTTTAAAGACAAGATTCAATCATATCCATTAATTACGTCAGCCAAAAACTTTCTGTAAATTTCAAGGAAGTAACTCTGTACATTATTGACTACAAAGTTAGCTTTATATTGTATAAGGATTTCTTACTGATGACAATGAAACTAAAAGCCATAAATCATACGTAGCAGTTAAATGTAAGAGATCTAAGACAGACACAAAATACATTTTTAATAAAATGTATGGTTTATTGTTTAAAACAACATCCTTAGCTTGCATTCTAAATCTTATTGCTTCAACAGAAATGGTTAATAAAAGGTTTTTATAATATTTTATCTGAGAAATCAAAACCTTTCTTGTCAATGCGTCATTATTAAAGAAAGCTGAACTACTTTTGATATAACGATGTAAGAAATGCATGCACAGATATATGCAACTACAAGATAACATGCAAGAGTAGACATAAATACTAAAAAATAAAGCAAATCCAAATGAAAGTCTTGAAGAGAACTAGTCGAGAGCCATTGCTGAAGATTCGAAGCATAGAGTCTGGATTTCCCAGTGAAGTGGACTTTTAGATATCCCTCGGGATCTCTCGAATAGCTCTCAAGGGCCCGGAAAGATTTATTACATTGGGATAATTCAAGAGCATCAATGATCGTCCATCGGATACTGGTCTATAAATTTTCTCCTCGATTCTTGAGACAAATATTACGGGAAATTGTCTTACAACGAGATGAAATGGATATTCTCTAATGATTTTTGTCTTTCTGATAAAAAAAAAACTATGATTATAGTACTTTTGACGTAATTTAGAAAGAAACCTGAAACCAAATTATCTGCTATAAAACATATTTTACGACACATTCAGTTTAAGAGTAAAAGAAAAAGGAATGTTACAAGGAAATATTTGACTTTCCGTAGATCGTTAATATTCTTAGTTATCTCACTGCTTTCAAAGTACAAAAGAGACCAATTGTGTTAAGATCTTAAGAATGTGATGAATTTCATTTCGGATCTAATCCGCGTAAAATCTATTATCCTTTTAAATATAGCATTTTTGGTCATTCTACATATATGTTACTGAGATCGGAGTACTGCACTCTACTATTGAGAAACAAAATATAAGAAAATAGATAACTATTTAACGCAGATAGAAGTACTGATTAATGCCCGATTGCTCACTTAAACTCTAATTAACGTCCTAATCAAGTTTGTGAATTTCTTGAGCTTACAGTGTTTTTCTTTTTGTTGGTAAAGTGGACTCAACCTTCACTCCCATCAACAGTCCTTGTTTAATTATTAATGATGGTGTCACGTGCATATTGTGAGAACCTCTATGTGTTGGGACAAACGGGAGAACCTTATTTTCTCCATTTCCTTTTAATTAATTAATTTCATTTAGACAACTTAGGCTCAGGTCGGGATGGCGTACAGTCGGCTAGGGCCTAGTTAGTAAGTACGATCTCGCCATTTGCCTAGTATGACTGAAGGAAAAACACTGAAAAAGTCCCAGTTAAGATGAAACGCTGCTGGAATCGGTAATAAGACCTTGCCTGCTTACCAAACCCTCTACTAATTGAGCTACGACAGCTCGGTCCTTGTGTTCTCGTGAACATAAGGATTCAATTTGAATATGCATCACAACGCACAATGGAGTCTCACAGTAATAAGGAGTCGAGTTCAAGGTACATAGCTTTGGTTTGAGTTTCTATTTATGGAAGCGATAGACACCTATGGCTGAAATCCTTCACATAAATGAGAATTAAACTGTCTCGATTAGAAGTGTTTAATAAGAAGAGAGTAGGATAAGTTGTGGTCAAGGTATTTGCTAGATGAAACTGAAGAAAAATCTCTTAGAGCTTCATTCAGGATGGCTGACATCAACGGGTATCTCCCCAGTGTTGATTCAAGTATACGCCCCAAGGTCGAATCATTGTGATTCCCAACATTTTCCACATTGAGGACTCCGTAAAGCAACGATAATTTGTCCCTTTCCGTAGTATTTCTGTTTATACGACGCAAAGCTATGTGCAGATTAATTACGCTGCCGTACAAATGCAATAACATTATCAAGGAAGATATTTGGAACTTACATAATTAATATGACTGAAATCATTGTTTCAGATTCAAGTATGTTTAAGGTTAGACAACTGTAGAAATAAATAGCTGTAGTAAGTTGGTTAGTGCAGAAGGTATTAAAACATTATTAAATTTGAATTTGAATTTAATTTGTAATGTCATTAGGCAAATTTGGCTTAGGCCGAATATTGTTAATTTATTATACTGTTAGCCATAGTAGGTAATGTTAGTGTTTTCTTTGCCTCGCGTACGGAAACGGTGATAACTTTTAAATGTTTAGTTTTTCTCGAAGTTGCTTGCATAAAGTTTCGCGTAGCCGAGATTGCCACGAGTTCCAGATTGAGAACCTCTTTATTACAACATTACCAAAAAATGGTAATGTCGTAATAATGACGTACATAAAATTCTGTTCTAAATCACTCTGTATAGTAATTTCGTTACTCAGAAATGGGAAGAACCAGAGCTAGAGAAATTGTAGCTATCATTACCACACTGAGCAAGATAAATAGATTTATTCCGTTTGCATTAATATATTCTTCAAACATTAAACGAATATTTACCCACTGGCACTGCGGTATTACTAGCTGTAAATTTTATTTGTTTTCAGACAGAAAAAAAATCGTATAACTTTCTCTTTTCCCAAGTGAAACTGATTGCCCCTACCTATTGTTAGTTTTTCACAAAGCAAAACAACTCATGCATATGATTTTGTGCATTATCTTCACATCAGTAGCTTTCTGAGTTTGCATGTGTTTACTTATCTAACTGTCGTATTCAAGAACAGTTCTAGGAATTTTCACTGAAGTGCACCCACACATCACTATTGATAGGACTTAATCATTTTCAGACACATTCCTGGAAAAAGCTAGGCAACTATTAGTTCTCTGGGGGTTTCAGTCATTTGGATAATAAAGACCAGCTACTTTGCAGTTTTTCACGAAAAAAATAAAAACGTAGAAGATTGAAGCGAAACTTTTAACAAGGACAGTTTGACTAGAAACCCCGTCGACTTAACCACCAGTGATAAGGAAGAACATGTCAGGTTTTAATCATGTTTTCTATTTGTCTATTAGTGATCGCAATCCCCATTCCAGTGAATAATATTTCCAATTTCTGCTAATATACTTGATTAAAATGACAGCAGCAAACACTTGATTATAATTCTATGTTTGGGTGCGATAGAAAACTATAGTACATACTTTACTTGCCACAGCTTTGCTTTTACATCGTAATGATCTTATGGTATGTTAATACTTATGTGGGTTCTTATATGTTAATTGATCATATGTAGGGCCTTTCGACATAGGATCGTTGCTCAGTGGTTATTAAATAAGAACATAGATGCAGTTGGCATTTTACAAACACCTTTTAGTACAAAAGTTCCACTATATAAGTTATATACAAGTTGATTAAATGACTTCTTGGTACATAAGCTATAGCGATTAATATGGGTCACCTGTTGCGATTTATAACTGACCTGTATCGTCGAGGAAATTGGTTGTAATCGATGAAGGATTCCGACTCCAAACCAAGTCAGAAAAGGTAGGTAGCCCGACTCCAAACCAAATCGGGGATAGGGGTAGGAACTCCGACTCCAAACAAGTTAGAGGAGAAGGGAAAAGGTGACCACTGTCGAAAGTGATCAAGTGATACTCTTGTAGAGTTTGCTGGGCCTTTTATAAGCCTCTTCTTGGCTTTCTTGTAGGCGTGACTTATGCGCTTTCAAGCTTCTCCGGTTAGAGTCTGCGTCGTCTGCTACAATGTTATGATTACATAAACATAATTATTTCCTCTGTTTGCTTCATCATTTGTTTTGTTATTATGTGTGTCTACTGACACACACATCCAACCCCCATTACAATATACTTAAGATAAAATAAAATAAATGCTGAACAAAATAATACATATTAATTAAACACTAAAAACATGTAACAGTTTAACCAACTAAGTAACTACTTGCCTTCATCAGACACACTCTGATGAAACCAAGTAGTTAGATAGTTGATGAAATTGTTACACGTTTTAAGTTTTTAATTAACGCGTATTGCTTTGATAAGAAACTGTTTTTTTGTTTCTGTGCATGTGTGAACATCACATTGAGAATGAAAACTCAGAACTACAAATACTGTCAAATAAATCTCATGTTTTTTTGTTTTGTTTTTTCAGAATTATTCTGGAAAATCGTTGAATATAAAAGATTTACTTTATATATCAAGAAACATTCACAACTCTTGTATATTGAAGAATAGTGATAGTCCATCAAAAAGAAATGTGCTTGAGTGCTCCAGCTAATTATATAGCTATCCATATATTTAACTACCTATTACACAGAAGTTTAATGTATTTAAATGCAATATATTGATACTAGATGATTCGCTCTCCCGTTGGTGTGGGGCGGATAAAATATATTTGTAATACAAACAGTTGTAGTATTTGACCTAAAATTTCACCCATTGTAGGGTCGACTTTAATTGTAAATAATTGTTTTTATCCTAAGAAACACGCTTGCCAAATTTGAAGATTCTAAGTGCAACCATTTTCGAGTTCTCATATGCCTATCCTTAAGAGATTTTCGCCCCTTTGTCCGATGTCGTCGAATCGAAAAACTAAATAGCTGTTACTATTGTATTGAAACAAAGAAATTTCATGCCAAATATTAAGTTTCTAGCTTAAGCAGGTTTCGGATTCATCCGAGAAATGTATAACGCTCAATAAACTCAAAAGTTTATATATTATAAAAGATCATTCGTATTAGTTGGCATCACTAACAGTTTTACTACTTGTACTACTACTACTACAAATTCTGCTAATAAAACACGGATAATATTACTACTATTATTGCAGAAAAAACTATTTCTGGGCGTTAAATCAGCGTGTCTTCAGTGTCAAGCATTCGAATTCCGCCTTGGGCTTGGATGTTTGTGGATTTTCATAAGCATTGTACTCATATAATCGTGATGGGCCCAAGTCAGTTACTCAAATGGCCCATAATAAATAAAGCTTACCAAAGGTTTTTAAATCAACATGCACGGCAGTGCATGCACTCAAGTTCCGCACGTCACAAAACGTCAGCACTGCCAGAAGCATGTTATACAGGAACATATGTTTATGGCGAAATCGACGATTTCAAGGCCCCGTAAGGAAAAAAAAATGTTAAAGATTGGAATATGAGCTTTTAAAGTTATGGACATATGGCAAATATGTGAGGGTGTGCAAAATTTCATATTCGTAGCTTGAAGCATATTCGAGTTGTGGACCCTGATATTGCATATTTTAGGCAGCCTCATTCACTCACTCATTCATTCATCATATTGTTTACGGCGTCTCGGAATAAGCTATAAACATGAAATTTTGCATGATATTGGAGGATGATAAGTAAGTAAAGGAAACATTCCGACATTTTAGAAAAGCCGCAATATTGTATTCAAAATGGCCATCAAACGTAAAAGTTCAAAGAATGCACAGTCTAAACGGCAGAATCTAAAAGAATGAAATTTGGTATGAAGTTACATAATCACTAGTAGGTTAAGAGAATATTACAAATGTTGAAAAAGTCGTCATCTCGGATCTAAAATGGCCATCAAAATGAAATGTCCATAAAATACACAGTTTAAACGGCTGCAGCTAGAAAAAACGAAATTTAGTATGATGGTACATAATCATTAGTAAGTTACAAAAATATTACAAAATGTCTCCAATGACGCTATATTGAATCTAAAATGGCGCCCTTATAAATCCAGTTTCCGCATCGTTTGAACTGGAGACAGCATTTGAACTAGAGAGATAGCACTTGGCATAAAGGTGTATTCTCACGAGTAGTTAAGGAAACTATTACATTTATTTTAAAAGTCGCCATTTTGGATTCAAAATGGCATTCCAAAAATCTTTTCCACATCGTTCGAGCTAGAGAAATGAAATTTGGTGTTAAGGTGTACCATCACAGGTAGGTTACAACAATATAAGAAAACTATTAAATGATTTGCTATATTTAGTACAAAATGGCCGCCCAAACCCTATTTTCCAAACCACTAAAGCTAGAGAAACGTAATTTAGTATGAAGGTGTACCATCATAAATGGGGTAAACCTCCCCTATGGAGGTGCAGCACCCGGGGGATATGGGAGAAGATCTGCACTATGAGGCGCAGTCCAGCGGATAGTTTAATTACGACAAAGGGGGCGCGGCCCCCAAAATTTCTAAGCTGGGGCACAGCTCGCCACAGGAACTGAGGTGTTCAAAATTTCATACAGGTAACTTCAAGCATATTCGAGTACTGATTCAAACACTCACATTCACTTATTCACCATATTGTTTAGGGCGTTCGGGATAAGCTATAAACATGAAATTTTGCATGAAGGTAGAGGATGATAAGTAGGTAAAGGGAAAAATCCATTATTTTGAAATGTCGCCATCTTGTATTCATAATGACAGCCAAACGTTAAGTTTCAAAGAATATACAACCTAACTGGCTGAAGCCAGAATATAGAAATTTATTATGATAGTTAGGTATTACAAGTAGGTTAAGAAAATATTACAAAATGTTGCCATCTTGGATCCAAAATGACCGCCAAAACTAAATTTCCATAGAACACACAGCCTAAACGGCCTAAGCTAGAACAAAGGAATTTGGTATGGCAGTATGTCATTATTAGTCGATTACGAAAATATTACAAAATGTTTCCAAAAACGACATATTGGATCCAAAATGGCCGCCAAATTGAAATTTCCGTAGAATACACAGCCTAAACAGCTGGAGTTAGGAAAACGAAATTTAGTATGACGATGCATATCATTAGTAGGTTACGAAAATAATACAAAATGTCTGCAAAGGAGCCATCTTTGATCCAAAATGGTGGACATGATAAACCATTTTCCACACCGTTTGAGCTAGAGATACGAAATGTGACATTTAGGTGTATTATCAAGAGTAGATTAGGAAACCACTACAACATTTTGAAAAAAACAAAATAGCTATCTTGAATTCAAAATGGCAGCCCAAAACTATTTCCCACGCCGTTCGAGGTAGAGAAATTTAGTATAAAGGTGTACGATTAGGCCACGACCATACAAGAAAATGTTAGAGATGTCTCCATCTTTAATACAAAATGGGCGCCCAAAACCCATTTTTCAAACCACTGAAGTTAGAGAAACGAAATTTGGTATGAAGTTGCTCCATCACAATCAGGTTACATTAAATTCTGCAAACCTTCCCTATTGGGACGCAGCCCTCCGGGAGTATGGGGAAGATCTGCACTATGAAGGCGCAGTCGGCCGGAGAGTCTGGTTGTGATAAACTCCAAACGTATTGTACTGGCCCGCAGGGCCACTTTTGCCATGGACCCACTAAAGGGGGGCACCATGACCTGACTTCTGGCTTATTTAAGCCACTTTGGTGCTTTTGATTTTCATACGAATGTGTTAGAATTTAATGAATGTATAGTTTGAATAATAAGAACCGGATATCTGCAAAGTCACAATGACTATTTAGTAGCTAATTAATTAATTTAGATTTCGTTTCCGAAAGAGCACGTTAATTGCATAGGAATAACTTTAAATGTGTAAGAGCCAAAACAGAAAAAGGTATGTATTTTAGGTAGGATTGAATTAATACGGATGTGAAGAAGGTTAAATAAATTAGGAAATAATTAAAGGAATTGTTTTAAAATTTTCTGTTTATAAGAATTTCACCGCCTTCATCCTTCATTTTCCTTACCAAATGCGTCCAGTTAGTTTATAAAAAATGATGGTTTTGCTTATTCAAATTATTTCAGTCATCCCCTGTAATAAATTTATTTACTAAGTTGCTATTTTGCGATTTCTTTTGCAAGATTACTTTTAGAGCTGTTCTTTCTGTATTTCGTAAATGGCTGTTGCCCCACGAACAGATGACCATCCATTGATTGTAGCAGGTTAAGTCTAAGTTGGAAAATCTCTTCAGTCGCTACAATAATGGCTTTCGTGATTTTTTCTAAAGATTCTTTGCTTTGTGGAATGCCTAAAGTGAGAATTGTTGATGTCCATTTAATTATTTTATTTAAGAAGTCATTCAATGTGTTATTGATGTAACCTTCTGCCTGATGTCCAATGTAATTTCTAGCTTCTTTGTTAGTGTCATTTGTATTTGATGGTACTTCATCCTATTTTTGCTGCCCCGGCTGATAAAAAAATATTTGAATTAGCACTGAAAATGTTTTGAGGGAGGCAGTCCTTTCTATTGTTCGGCCTTGCTGGACAACTAGAGGCCCCCGTACGATGACCTTTAATTCTGCACGTAGCACAGCAGTTTTTATCTACCGGTTTTTTACAAGAGTAACTTAGATGTTTGTTGCCACATTTAAAGCCAGAGGGATCGTTCCTGCATGGAAACTGGCTGTGGTATTGATAGCAGGTATAACATGGGTTTGGTCTGTCAGTAGAGATAGATTCCTCCACCTGGTGTCTGGTATACCCTATTGTCAATCCATTTGTGATGAGAGAACTGACCAATTCAGGATTTTTTGTGAATAATCTGATCATGGTGGTGGGGCCCCTGTCATTTCTGATGCGTGTGATATTTGTAAGAGGCATTTTTCTGTCTTTTATTAGGTGATGCTTTAATTCTTCAATTTTTACGTTTGTTTCTACCCCTCTAATAACACATGTGAACGTTGTAGTGGTGGTTGCTTTCTGTGGAATTGTCATTCTTTCATTTGATTTATCCATAGTGGCTGAAGGTCCGAAATCGTTATCTTTAAATGTTTCGATGAAACTATCTTTGTTGGCTTTATTTTCAAAAACTAATTTGAGCCCTGTTTGTTTTAAAGTAGGATATGCAATGATGTTTAAATCAGGAATTCGCCTTTGTACTCATTTGTAAAAATTTAACGGATTTCTCAGTTCGGTCCTGATCCCTCTGATGACAATCGTGAATTTAACATTTAGCATTTCTTCAGTTGAAGATGGATTAACGGGTTCGTTGACTTTACTTGGTTCGGTGTCTGATTCCTGTTCCTCAATATTTAAAGTATTATATATGTCCGTACGTGGATCATTGTACTTATTTGAGTATTTGGGAGAGTATGGACTGGAGCGAATTACAGGATTACTTATTTTTGGAGAACGGTTGCAGTTGGTTTTAGGAGAGGAGTTACTTGAAATTTGCTCTACTGTATCTTTTTTGGAATTATTGTCAATAGGTACTTTTGGAGGAGAGGTATGAGATGTATGAGGATTTCTCTCTTGTTCTGAATTTTTTGGAGAGGAAGAAAGATTCTTATTTATTGGGCTTTCAGCATCCTCATCTTCTTCTCAAAGTTGCTGTAAGGATCCTTTTCCGCATTCATTTTCACTTTTCTTTTTCCTTCTTGGTGTTTCTTGGAGTGGTAAATTTTTCTTGAGAAAATCAGCTCTAGTTAGATGTTTCTGTTTTGGTCCTACTTCTTTATCGCTGTCATGCTTTGATAGAATTTCTTCTTTGTTTGAAGATTCACTGCTCTCTCTGCTTTGGCTTCTTGTCCCTCTTTTGTTTCTGCCCATGGTAAGTAAGGATAGGGAGAATACAATAAGGATATTTGTATAGGATTAAAGTTAAGAAAATGGCGGGAACCGAATGGCTCTTAAAACGGCCGACCGTTTTTAGATACTTATTTAATTAATTAAGATTCCTACGAAAACGCGCCTCACCCTAATCTAACGCAGTTGATTATTATTTATTTTTTGTTTGGGAATCGCTAGATCATATGCCAAGCCACGAAAACGCCTAGATCTCAATTTATCAGCTTTAGTACCGTGGAGTGCTTAATAACAGGTCCTACTCCCGTAAGTTCCAACGCTGCAATGAACTAAATTATAGACACCGCTAAAGTAAAATGCTAAGGGCCCGCAGGGCCACCGTAGCTGGACTTCTAGCTCTAATAAGCTACTTTTGTCCTTCGAGTTAATTTGTATAATTGATTAGCAAAATTAATAATTTGGTTTATGTTAAAAATGAACCGGATTAAGCACCAGGGCCCAGGCAGCGCCCCCAGAAAATCCACTTTTCCCCTTTATTTATATGAGTAAGCCTAAAGGCATTATCCAGAAGAACAGATCATTTTTAAGTAAAATTGCCAGAATTCAAGACAGGTGAAAATCCCTCTGCTATTACTCGTAACACACAACTCGCACTAATATCTGCAAAGAATAAATATTCATGTTGCATTCTTTCCAAAATCCTTTAAGCAAATTCGTTAAACTTATGTTAGTGTATAAAAAGAAAAATTCTACGTTTAATTCGAGAAAATATAACTGGATTGTATAAAAACAATAAACCTGCAGTGTCCATGTTTTTCTCTTTCCAAACCGGTGACACCTGTTGACCACAACTATAAACAGTACAAATACACATTTTCAGAACGGTAATAGAAACATGTAAATTTCTTCACACTTTTAAATATTAATGTTATTATATTAATCATCATCTGCATCATCTCAATTATCATGCATAACTCACCATGAATGTCAAAACACTTTACAGTAACTTTTCATTTTTCCTGTTGCTGTGGCGATAAATATGGCGACTTAATGTTCTTTGTCATCCCGTAACAATAAGTATGGCAAAGTTGTAAGCATGCGCAAGACATTAATCTTTGAATATGCTTAAATCAAAAACAATTTATTGTTAGTTCCGCGCTAACAAATCATTATTGTTAATAATATGGTTCAAATATGGTAAATTTGACAATATTCACTTAACAATGCTAAATTAACATTTATAGTAACTGCCGATACGTCACAAATGGTAAATTTTACTTCATGTTTCGTTACGACAACGATGATTTGCTTAACAATACTCGTATTGTCCCTGTTACCCCAGTATTTTTTAGAGTGCCGGGTACAAACCATAGACTCAGAGATCTGTTGACTCAGTCTGAAACTTTACCCGAATGACTCAGTGACTCTGTCCAGCTCTGTTTCTTTCTCGGATACGTTCCTTTGAGCTCTTCCGTCTATTTTAATTTAAAAAAAACGAATCCTATAATATAAATGCCAAGACTTAATGTAAATAAAGCAATTTTGATGTAATGATAATGTGTTGACAGACAGTCATAAATGCAAGCCCTAGTTATACCTTTAATGGGTTAATTATAATATATAAGAAGCTACTCCGTACGGTTAGGTACTATTGGTAACAAGGTGTAGCTTATATTAGATAGTTTCTCGAACTCAAAAACAATATAGAAATTATTTTTATATCATATTTAGTTTGATCTGGTTAATAACTGTTTACACACTGAGGACATGATCATTTAATATGAACTGAGTAGTGTTTCTGAAAAAAGGTTAATTCATTGGAGTAAATTTAAGATTAAAGCTTCTAATCAATTAGAGATTTTTTCTATTGAATTAATTAATTAAGGATTTTCCATTCCTACTCCATACTATTCACAATATTATGTAAAAACAGTGATGTTCGAAACGGTGTTAGGGAAACGAGTGTATTCGAGTCTTGGTGCAGACCATCCTGACCATTTCTAGGATTTTACTGTTTTACCAGGCAAATGCCGAAGAAGCACCTAAAGTGAAACCCCTTTCCTCATTGTTATCCCCGGAAGAGTAGTTGCAGACGAACACAAAGAAATACTTACATAGCAATTTGTTAACATATTTTTATAATAGTTTGAGTTAAAGAAAAACATCGAAAGTATAAAATCACATGTTAATATTTTATATCTCTACTTTAATAAGTAAGCTTATTTCATTTGAAGGTTAACATATTAGAGATTTGTTAGACACATATACAGATTATATGGTATATTATTTGCGCATTGTATACATAATCTAATATTCTCTGGAACGTATTTTGCTTCTCGACCCAAAACTAATCGGAAATAGCTTCAAACGCATGTCGCATGCAAATAACCGCAGTCTTGTGTGTCTTGTATATGTTCAAGTGTCTTGCGTGAGGGTGAACAAAATGAAGGAACATGGCCTCTCTAGAAACAATTCGTTGTGTTAGGTAAACACGTCAACCCGAGGCATTAATCTTCTTCTGATGCTGCGGGTGTTTCTACAGAGTTCACTTAGTTTCGGAAATTATTCTGAGGAATGTCATTGCGTTTCCCCCAACATCCATCTGTGACAGCAGGCATGGTTTTGCGGACAGGGCAGAAGTTCTGTCACACCAATGGAATATTTTGGCGCAACACATCTCTACATCAAGCCCTGAAACCTTTACTAACTTCCCTCTCTCTTCATTCATTCCCTTAATCCGGTTGAATTCAAATGAGAGAACAGCCAGTTGACTGAATCCAACATCGTACCACAAACACCAAACAATCATGGCCTACTCTGAAACGTCATAGATAAAGAGAATACATGCCGTAAGTAGAATGGAGATATTACTCACATCTGCGACACACGCAAACATCTTCTTTGTTGTTTGACATGGCATTAAAACGATCTTCAACATAACCAATTGTAACTAAGGAATCTTTATTCCATATTACTTAATAATGTAATTGTTTTGACTGCAAAATAAACCAAAATTGCAAGAAGTACTGTGGGTAAAATTGAGGTACACTCAGTAATAAAACTACTAACAGTCAAAAACTGTAAAGCTGTTCAAATTCATTGTCCACATTGCAAAGTTCATGAAGATAATTGTTGAAAAATTATGTCAATTTTCTGAACTATCTCATCATCCATCAGTCCACCGGATACTTCTTCTCTTATCGTGGACATCTACCGGCGATTTTTTTGGACACGCGATATTGTTCTTTCGTACCACCCTCACTCTTAACATTATCTCCTAGTGCTGGTAACGGAGTGACACGGGGGATTGTTTTCCCCTAGTAAATTAAAATGCTTGTCTAGAGGGAACGGAAGAATTCGCAGTCTCCGAGAGTGAATACAACAAACAACTGTTGTTTAAGCTTCCGAGAGGGGGTTAATAACCCTTTGTCACCAATTGTTAAAATTTCTTGCAAGTTTAATACACTTAGAAATATTGCATTCTCGTTAATCCACATGGTGGAGGGGAATAAATTTCAGTTCAAAAATGATTAGAAGTCATTAGTGGGAAACGCCTATCCTCTTTAATCATTGGTATGGAGAGGCCAAAAGCTTGCAGTTTTGAATCCGTTCCGCGGAAAAATGTGAAACACTCTTTCGTATCACCCCCAAACATATGTTTGTGCTAGGAAGTTACAAGAAATATTCCCTTCGTGCTTTCCAGATTTTCAAGTTTCTGTACACAATTCAAACGGCAGTTGTTGGGTAGGTAAAGGCAATACTGCCTTAAGATTCATAATGACTCACACTATAACATTACCCACAATTCTTCACACTCTACGTGAAAACAAAAGTTACGTTGAATAGTTAAGACAATACAATTCTTACTTTCTTGCATACATTTAAGAAATAAATGTCGGAATATGTACGCACTTACATCTAGGTATGACGGCAAACGTATCAGCTCTTCTTAACTCCTTCGCCAACAGCACAAATTCGCCCCCTTGTTGTGAGTAGCCAGAATTTATGTGGAATTATATAAAAATTCTAAGCCTATTATGAATTAATTATCCAAACAAGGCTGACGCGGGATTTATAGTGAATAATATACATGACACAAGACGGTCAGTACCAGCCTCTAGGCGTTTTTTAGAAATTCAATATGGACGACGGCAGCCATATTGAATTCTTAGTATTCATGTTATTTTCCTTAATGTCTACCATATCTTCAAGCTATTTTAATTTCCATTACTATTGGGTGGTTATACAGATTGGTACGATAGTGTACATACTCATAGTAAACAAAATGGCCGAGGGCAGCCATATTGAATTCTTAGCATTCGTCGTATTTCACTTATTTTCGTTCATATTTTCAAGCTGTTTTACTTTCAATTGCTATTTGGCGGTAATACGGAAATGTGCGCAAGTGATCATGCACATAGTCAACAAAATGGCCGATGGCAGCCATATTAGATTCTTAGTATTCGTCTTTAAAGTTATTGTCGTTTATAATTTCAAACTTTTTTTGTGAACGAGCGATAATTGTAAAGTTTTGAAGCATCATGAAAACCTCCGTCAGCATGAGGAATTTTATTGAAAGTGTAGTCTAAGGTCAATTCCTACAATTTCTAAGCGAAAGTAATGTTTTTTATTTACAAATTAAGAATTTTCAATATATTTTTTTCAAAATAGAATTTTTAGGTCGATTTTCAAAATCGCAGGGGTCTGTCGGCAGCTTGAAATGTCGACCGACCGAGCTGAAGTTCTTTGGACGCAATATTGAAGCCATTTGGCTAAAAATTAACCCCATTCACAGAGAGGATTAAAAAAACGTGTTCTTTGTTTCTACCCAGCCTATTGGGAATCTTCTTCCTGGATTCAATCTTGGCTCGTATGAATCTGTCCCTTGCGTACTTACCACATACAGAACCCGATTCCTCCGTCGCCACCTTAACGCAGCGCTCTACTGATTAGCGTGGCAAGCTAAATATTAGAGTGGGTCGAATTGGACTCGCAATGTTTCGCTGGGTGCGCTGCCCGCAGACCCCCGGGGGCTGCTTCCTCAACTTCTGGAGTTTTGGGGGCTGCGCCACCTTTATCGTAACCAGACTTTCTGGGGCACCGCGTCCTCATGATACAGATTTTCCCAGGCCCGTAGCTACGGGGGGCACGGGGGCCGCCTCCCAAAATTTACTCCAGCCCTCCTAAGTAACAGATCAACACAAATTGCTTGATATGTATTAATAAATTTTTATTTATATATAAGAATTATTACTTTTGAAATATCGTTCTTCAATCATTTCGAGGCTCAAATAGGGCGAACGTTGAAGTTAGGAGAGCACAAAGGGACCAAAACCTAAGTTACCCTAACTTAATTCTTTTAACCTAATCTAAGATTTTTAACCTGATCTCAATATTATTCACTGATATTCCACTACGCGTGGTGTGACTGACAAAAGCTTTTAGAATAAATTCTATCATGTAGTGTATTTTGAATTAAATTATGATCTTATATTTTGTTCAGCTGTCCTTTCGAATCTCAGTAGGTTACACTGAACATGCAAAACAGGACCGCAATACAGAAGTCCCGTTCGTTAGGAGGTTGTTGTGTCCCCAATCATAACTAGCATAAAAGTAGCTTTCTGGAAAGAGAGAATACTGTTTAAATGACAATACAATATGAGATATTGGTGAAATTCTATGTCTTGTTTGTAACTGAATATCGTATGGTCAACGATCCCAAATGTGAAGGAGTATTTTGAATTAGTCAAGTTGCTGTACAGATATTTAAGTAAACATGAAGTGTCACAGATGTACAAAGGCCAAAAGCTTATGAAGTTGATGGACGAACGATGAACTGGACACTGAAACAGTGAGAATTATTGAAAAGAATGTTAATTATACAGTATCTGTTCTGGAGTTCCGTTATATTATATACTATAAATATAATTGTAGCAGTGTAAACCTTCATTAAGTGGAGAATGAATTTTTCTCTAGAAGGTAAATGATAAATAAATAAATAACATGAATAGTCAGTGGGCCATATAAATAGCTTAACAAAAATAAGGAGTGTTTTGTTTCCTTTCAATTAATTATAACCGCATGAAAGTGAATTTTCTGAAAGAACCTGGAAAACATGTGTACTAAAATTTAAGAATTATTCTCACATTATCAAATTAGTGCTCTAATAAACTTACATCAACATGATTTGCGCTAGTTATTGCTATTGTTGCTAGATATAAAAACATATTATATGTAAAGTTGGCTTCGTTGCCATTATTGGCTGTTGGAAAAACGCTTTAAAATTAGCATGGAGTTACAGATAAGGGAATGATTCGTAGGTGAAAATGGAGCTCCAGAATCAAAGCAAGCTTAACTGAAATAAATCACAGATATCATAAGCGTTCCAAATATAAAATCTTGGGTTCTAAATTTTTCTCCAGATTTTGGGTCACAAAATGCATAGGAATACAAAGCAACTGAAAGTCACTTTAATACCAAATCAATTGCAATCTAGTTGCGACGACGGCCACATGACTGTTTTGGTAGCTGTCAGAAGTAAAAATGGATCCGTGGTGCAAGAACCACTTGAAACCACTTGTGCACAAGTACACAATGAAGTTCGGAAACTTGAGGAAGTTGGTCCTAGTTCATATGTCATACCAAGGAACCAACCATAATTAGTGTTACGTTTGTGGTGCCTGTGATTTATTGACTTGTGACTACGGTTGTACGACATTCGGACCTTTCGTCCTGGAACGAAACACTATCGAATTGTACCGTCATCTACACTGTATTAGCAACTTATATAGGTGGTCTGGGCCACCTGAAGAAATTCACATGTTTTTGTAAAATCTATGTAATTTTTCCTATTTTACAAACAAAAAACTGATATCAAAGGGTTTCAAGCTCCCTAAATACCTTTCTGGCGAGTAGTACTGCGGTGTAGCAGGTGATGCTACAACTCGGCAGAGTCTCATTTGAGGGCAAAAGTGTAGCAGAAGTGAATTCTGTTGATAGCCGTAAACAAAATAGGAAAAGAGTATTTAAAAACATACTTTTTACAACTAAAAGGTAAAATAATAATAATAATTTTGTTTGTGCTTGACTAAAATGGCACGCATGGGGTACGCTCTCATATACAGTCACTTTATAAATTCTTGAATTGACGAGTCCCATGCTTTTCTTTTTAATCATTCATGAACAAAATTATTTTTTACTGTTTAGTACGAATTGTTTAAGAAACATATGTCTTTAAAAAGTTATTTTTATTATTTCTTTTCGGTGTTGGGATACTTTTTCTCAAGCTAATGTTTTGCGACTCAACTCCTAAAGTGTTCTGCAACCAGTCCTACCCAATATCGTTGAAGGATAGAATTTATTTTAGGATAAAAAATGTCTATTAAAATATCCTTTTAAAATATATAAATATTTATGTATAAAATACAAAAAGTAACAATTGACTACTGTATTGTCACCAGAGTTACGTCGCTGTGTAAAACTTCATCATTCTATGATGTCGGAAAATGAGTTAAATTAACGTTGCACAATTTGAAGACACCACGAACCATTGTGAACTAAAGACAATATTGTAAAAATACACGTTTTGTACATTTGGACCAATATTCTAACACCTATCTCGGTACCTTGCACTCAATATGGGCAGTTTGTTTTATATATTACCTTTTTATATATAGGACGTAGATCTTCCCGGAAAAAAAATCAGGATAAATTTCGATACGATCTCATTGATGATCTCCTAGTTAGTTTGATATCTAGAGACAACTTTCACATCCGAAACCTTCCTTTGTGAGAATGCTTTATTTAATAGTATCTGTCAAAATCGACAGCAGAGGAAAATTTAAACTTCTGAATGTTTGCATACGTTACTCTCCTTATATGTGTAACAAGTTAAACCAAGGCAGGAAGGACTACAGTTATCTTAAATTTGTAAAGCATCTTGAACCACCGGACAACAACTTTCATTTAGTTTCTGTACAAGTTCCATTTTCTTCGACAATATTCTTGTTGTGTTCGAAGCTTCCATGTAATAGATATTGCGTATATTAGCAAGTGTATATTTGTGTATGCTTTGAGCGTGTAAAAAACACATAAACTACAGTTTTTTTAGTTCGCAACCATTGTTACTACAACGAAAATGTTCTCCTACCGTCTGAGAGGTAGTTGGCGTCACTTTTTTCGATTAGAGACAGCGCTTTGAGCACGTTTTCTGCATGCACGTAGCGAGAACAAAAGCAGGACAAATAAGCAGAGCGTGCACCAGGAAACATACAATGAATTCATTTAGCACTTTCTATATACTTAGCTCACGGAAGTTGAATATCAAAATTGTTCGAAACAAAGCATAGCACAAACGATAACATTTTCCCATGAAGGTACCTCTACTCAATGTCTTTTAAAGAAAGTTATGATATACATATGCGTTTTTGCATCACAGGGAAAGTGTGAGTTCGTTAACGTTGGAGTACAGCAATAACTATTCCAGTTCTCGTGCTCATATTGGCAATATTAAACATTCAACTATTAAAGAAATTCGAAACTCAGAAATTTGGCGGGAGGATCATATATATTCATAACGAAAATAAAGACTTATTTGATACATACAAGTCTAATACTACAGAAAATACAAATCTTACTTTATTTCGTTATAGTGCATCAGCTTCACTTTGAAATATCAAGTTTTTTCTGTGTACTATTATACAGGGTGTTCCGTAATTTCTTATGACAGCGTTTGGGAGTTGAAAGTAGACATCAAAACAAACAAAAAACTATATGGACACAAATCGCAAAGCGGCGTCCTTTACGAGTTAAGGGCGTGGGAAATTTGGCGGCACGGAACTTTGAGACGCTATAGAACAAAGACGAATGGCCGTGACACAGGCGGCGTGGAATTTCATAAAGGAAGTCATATGCGTTGTATCCAAAAATTATCAAAATCAAAACTCCAGAACAATTGCGCCAAGGATTCCCCAAAGAAAGTGAGGGATTCCCGCTTATGTTTGCAAATAAAGATCGGTGAAAATGAGCTGGAAAGGAAAGAGTATGTAATATTAAAGTAGAATTCGTCTGTGCCACTTCGATAGTGCAAACAGAATCAAAGATATCGCGAATTGTGGGTTTGCGATGAGTGGTTGCATAGCTACCAGTAAACAAGTTTCAACCATACGAGAAAGATTCGTGTATTGAAGGGTAGATTAATGTGTTATCAATTCATACAACGTTGCACTCTCCATTTGTATTACCACGCACACGTACGGAATCATTTTGGTAACACGTTGTTACTGAACCCACAAAATAGTATGTTCTACTGTCTGTATTACTTTGTCTGACCTGTCGTCTACAACTCGTAGATTGTATTGTTACCTTCTGCACCCTACAGTGGAAATGACATACGTTGTCTCAATGTTTGCACTACCACAAAACTGCAGTGATAGGTGAAGGGAAGTAAGGAGGTCTGAAGGACTTTTCACCGTGTGTTCGTGAGTCCTAGAAACGTATGCTGAAGCTATGAACTAACAAAATAGTATGCAGATCAGGACGCATTCGAATAGAAAGGACAACAGATTTGGAAACGAACAGTACCACGTAATCTTGTCTTCTTTAGACAAGCAACCACCACTGCGAGAACCTGCGGCGGACATTAAGGGTCCGTGCGACAAAGGCACAAAACAAGTATGTTTGAAATACAAGACACCCTGAACACTCACAAAGGAAACACTGGTCACTAGGTCAGTACGTACCACTTACCAAGTTTGAACCGAAGAGTACACATTGTGACGATCCAACTGACACATGTGGGGAGCCCATTGCATGAAGCGACATGTACTACAAGATCTGCTGGAAGGAACGCCCACGAACAACGATGCATACCTCGCACCGACGACGTATGTTCGCATAGACGCGATCGAAAACGGATGGCATGTCTCGGATTTACTCAGCCGCAGCTGCAATGCGTGCCACGAGATCTTCCTCCGACTCTACCGGAGTCTCATACACCAATGTCTTCATGTGACCCCACAGAAAGAAATTAAGTGGCGTCAGGTCAGGCGAGCGTGGTGGCCATGCTCTTGGACCACCACGGCCAATCCATTGTTGTCCAATGGAAGTGTTTAAATGATCTAGGACAACCCGTGTTAAGTGGGGAGGCGCACCGTCGTGTTGAAACCACATGTGCTTTCGGATTCCAAGAGGAATGTCTTGCAGTAACTCCGGCAGTATCTCCTGTAAAAATATTAAGTAGTTGGCAATGGTGAGACGTGCTGGGAGAAGATATGGTCCAATTAATCGTCCATTTATGATGCCTGCCCATACGTTCACACTGAATCGTTCCTAAAACGCGCGCTCTCGAACACCCTGAGGATTTTCGACTGCCCACATGTGGATATTATGACAGTTAAACACACCATCCCTAAGAAGTTCGCCTCGTCAGTGAAGAGTATCAGTTGAAGAAATGCAGGATCCTCTGCACAGCGCTGAAGTATCCACTGACAGAAGTCTACACGTGGCGCAAAATCGGCTGGACCAAGACTTGGAACTCGCGCAATATGGTATGGATGCAAGTGTTCTTGGTGGAGAACCCTCCAAACAGTGGTACTGCTTCCCCTCAAGTCACGTGCCATGCGTCGGGTGCTCGACGAAGGATCCCGTTCCACTCGTCGAAGCACATCCTCTTCAAACTGCGGGGTTCGTACGCGTCTCGGAGCACCACAGCCGATTTGTTGACGGTGAAGGTACCTCCCTAAGCCGACGTTCTAGTCTGGCAAAGATAGTACGTGACGGTACTCGACGATGTGGAAAGCGCTCGGCGTAAAGAAGACGCGCACGCCTTCCATGACGATGAGCTTCGCCATAAATTAATAGCATTTCTGCATACTCATCAAACGTGAACTCGGCCATTGCATTAAATTGCACGATCAGATCACGAGAGACTGTTCTCTGGCCTCGAGCACAAAGGAAACTGTTGTACGGTGTAGATGATTGTACTGATAGGTGTACGTCACGTTATGTGCAGGGCTCGCAGCTTGAACGTCATACACGCCAGTTGGAAAGCCATGTGAAAATGCTTGTTTTTGTTGAACCAATTTGCTGCGCTTGTTGATAGATACACATTCTGGTAAAATGGGATACGAAGTCAGAACCAGGATTGGACATGTGAAGCACTCGGAAGGTAAAACCTGTACGAAACTGTTTATTATACACGTTATTCCTGCCAATTTACTTTTCTTCCTACAATGCACAAAAGTGTTGTATTGTCTGCTTCTTTTCTCGATTATGTTACGTCGACCACACATTCCGCTATGAACAACAAAAATGACAAATTGTGGTTTTGGCTCAACTGGTGATGATTACTGCGTGTCTTGTGACAACTTTGAATAATAAGGCTCGTATGGTTCAGTCTTCATTGTGCCATCATGTTGTTTCCGGTCGACAAGCATTCATAAATAGAAATAGTCCAATACTTCATGCATTCAGATTAATGTCTTCCACGATCTGCACATGTGACACAATGCGTGCGTGCGTGAATTATTATTAACGTCCTAAACGAGCTAAAGAGCTTCTAAGGACGGAACCTACAGCTTTACGTGGGTTCTGATCCACATGTGTCCCCCCCGGGAATCTAACCCGGGACCCCTTTGTTAGACGGAAGCGCGCGTTACCACTCATCCACAGGGGACACGTGCAACAATGAGTGGCATATCTCAAGCTTCGACATTCGTTTCAAAATTGTACAAAACAGCCTTCTGTCTTGGCCTTCTTCACTCGTTCTTTGAACTCGGGATTTAACAATTACGTTCGGTCATACCCTAGGCACACTCTCGGAACCAGAAACACACTTCGAAACTACATACTCCTGTATTTGTTATTTATGGTCATTACGTATCTGAAGCTCCGGTCGGGATAGATAAGGGCCCACGCTTTGGAAAGCAACGGTCCTGGCCTTACAGAAGGTATCTCAGCATTTGTCTGGTGAGAATGACCTACACCAGTGAAACTTTCCGTCACGATGTTCGGTCGCAGTAGGGTTCGGACACACATACCGCGTGGCAGGCAGACACACAAAGTGCTTCATTCATTTTGCATGTCACTCAATGACGTTCTCTGTTA